>JAXISO010000823.1:0-11231 GCA_036785465.1 Colletotrichum agaves | reverse complement strand
ACTTAGGTTATTAGTATATTTTAAGCTAGTAATTATAAAATTTATACCCCCTTAATATTCTATATTATAGACTTTATTAGGTAATTCATAATAGTCCTTTTTAATCCTACTAGCTTTATCTATACTTAGTAGGCTTATTTAATTCCTATAGAGGAGAGGAAATAAAGACTTCTATTATAATTCCTAATATAGTAGAAGGTTTAATAAATTTAGGAATTAATAATTAATTAAATAAAAAAGGGGATAATATACTACTTATAATAGAGGTTAACTTTAAAGATTTTAATTTTCTATTTTAAGAAGAATTAAAAGAGGGAGAAGAAATCCTAGTAGTATTTAATAAGGGAGATAGTACTTTTTAAACTTTATTTAAGGTCTCCCTTAAATAAGTAATTACCCCTAAAACTAAAACTATTATATAAGTAATTATAAAACTCTAAGAATATTATTATAATTACTAAGTCTATAAGAATAGGTCCTAATTAAACTATTATAAACTCTTTTTAATAGAATTTTATAAGTATAAGTATTAAATAAGGAAGAAAAAGAGTTACTTAATACTATATTATATACCTTATATAGAATTAAAGAAAGCCTTAAAGTTACTAGTGGATTATCCTAGTAAATCTCTTTTTTTTTAAGAATAAAGTAAGAATATAAATTAACTATTCTTATAGTGGAAAAATAAGTTAATTCATACTAAGTTCTATAATAATACTAAAATTATTATATTTAGAATTATAGAATACCTCTTAATTTATAGTAAGGCTATACTCTTTAGAAATTAAAAAGTAGTAGTTAATATTCTTAGAGCTAGAGAACCTAAGTATACCTAAACTTTATAATAAATTATTAATAAATTTAATTCTAATATTTAGAATTATTATAAATAGTATATACTATTTAAAGTTAATTTATTAAAATTCTCTATAAATTCTAAACTTTAAGAAAGGCTATTTATTATTAAAAAATACTTACTATTCTTTATATATTTATTTAACTTAGAGCTAGGTATTAACTTTAAAGTAGATAATACTAAGCTTTACTATTACTCCTATTAGGGCTTTAATTTCTTAGGGAAGGCCCTAATAAAAGTATATAATAAACTATAATAAGATTATACCTATAATAACTTACTTTATATATTTAAAGAGATTAATATAATATATAAAATAAAGAATAAAAAGGTTTAACTTATTAATAATATACTTTTAAATAGCTTTATACTTAAAGGGGATCCTAAGTAGAAATTTAAAGCCTAGAAGAAAATAAAGAAGACTCTTAGGCTTATATTAGAGTATATCTTTATAAATCTAATTCTACTAAAGTTTTTAAATATTCCTATAAGTAATTACTTTACTAAGGAGTACTTTAATAAGGTTCTTTTTATAGTTAGCTACTTAACCCCAAAGGAGAAGGAACTCCTCTTAGAAGTCTTAAGGAATAGAGAAAATACTCTTACTTAGAGTTTTAAGTATTATGAATTTATTAATTCCTTAGTAATTCCTCTATAAGTTATTTAAGTTATTCTTTATAAAGTCTAGTAAGTAAAGAGTATCCTAATCCTAAAAGCCCTGGAAGGGGATATTATTACTATTCTTAAGAATTACCTTAATAAGGGAATTCTTAAGTAGAGCTACATAACTTACTAAAACCTATATTTCCTTATTAGGAAGAAAAATAGAAAAATATAACTTATTAACTCTATAACTAAGGTTAATATTATTATAATATAAAATATAGCCTTACCCCCTATTAGTAATAAATTCTTAGAAGACTTTATAATATATTAGCTTCTATTATTATTAGACTTTTTCTCTAGTTATAACTAAGTTCCCTTAGACCCCTAAAGTTAAGATATTATAACCTTTATAATTCTAATTAGACTCTTTTAAATATATACTCTATTATAGAGTACTATAAATTTAATTACTTAGTTTATAAGAGTTATAATATATATTTTATATAACTTAATTCTAATATATTATAAAGTCTTCCTAAATAATATAGTTATTAAAGGTTCTACTTTAAGGTATAATAATAAAGAAGTCCTAGAGTACTCTAGGCTCTATTAATATATCCTAGAATATATCCAGAATATTAATAAGATTCTTATTAATATTAAATTAATTAGTTATATAATAGTTATTAAGAAGTTATAGTAGGCTTAGTAGTTTATTACTATTATAGAATATATATATAATATTAATAATTATAAGTTTAAGGACTCTAAAATTATTAAGATAAAGGAATAAAGAGTTTATAATAATATTACTAACTTTTATTCTTTCCTTAGAATTATATTATTTTATAGAATTTAGGTTAAAGGTTTCTCTATTATAGTAAAATCTCTTATAATACTTCTAAGGAAGAATATATTATTCTAATAGGAATTAAACTAGTAAGTTATAATAAATATACTTAAGGATTAATTTACTTCTACCCCTATCTTAGTTAGGATAGACTATGAACTTAATATTAATTAAATTTACTTTATAATTAATACTAGTATTATTAAATAGGGTAGTATTCTAGAATAGTATATTAATAGGAAGTAAGTAGTTTTAAGGTATAAGAGTAGTTCCTAAGTAGACTTAGAGCTTAATTATAATATTAGAAAGAAAGAATTAAGGGGTATATTTAAAGTTCTTAAATAAATTTACTTTTACCTTTATTAATATTACTTTATATTAAAAACTAATACTAAGACTCTTATTACCTAGTTAAATAGTACTACTATTAACCTACCTAGAGCCCTTATTATTTAATAGATCTTATGGATCTATATATTTAATTTTAAAGTTAAATACCTCCCTAGAACCTAGAATACTATAATAAATAGGCTTTTCTATAAAGTAAGCAATTTATTAGATAAACTCAATACTAAGGCTAAAGGTAAAATAAATAACTAGATAAATAAATAAATCTTCTTTATAAACTTAATTACTATTTTCTTTTTTAAGTATATATAACTAGAAGGAGATAAGATTTACTTAATAAAGGTCTTTATAGTAGAACCTAATAATATTCCTTAGGAGCCCTTAAGACTTATAAATATCTTTAATTTTATACTTAATAGTACTTAGGACTAGATTAGGTACTTTAGATAAATTACCTATTATTTAAGTATATTAAAATAATTAAATAGAATTAGGCTTATTTACTATTATAAATTTAAGGAGGAAATAGGGAAGTTTTTCCTAAGAAATAAATTTCTTTTTATATACTCTAGTATTTATAAGCCTATATTATAATAAGTAATTAATAATTTATAGACCTAATCTAGATTAATTATAAAGATATACTAAGAGAGTGAATATTAGGAATATAATATAATTTATAAGTACTTTACTAAGTATTATTATTAGTATAGCCTTTATTAGTAAGTTAATAAGTAAGTTTATACCTATAAAGATTATTAAAAATAGAGAGTTAAATATATAAATAACTCTTACTATTTTATAACTCTATTTAGGTTATTATTTATATATATAGTACTTAATATTTAAAAAGTAGGAAAGTAGGATATAGTAGAAGCCTATAACCTCCTAATAGGATAGGTTAAAGCCTAATAAATATAATAAACTAACTCTTATTTTATTACTAAATTTATTTAGGAGAATATTATTTATTATTATGGACTCTATAGGACTCTTATTATAAATAGAGAACTTAAGAATAAGGGAGTAATTATTAAGTTTAATTATAAATATAGGGTTAAATAATAAGTTACTATTACTTATAATTCTAGGGCTAATAGGATTATAGAAGTTAGTTATTAGCTTATTATATATATACTCTTAACTTAGACTAAGAATATAGGTAAGGACTTTAGACTTTTCTTTTAAGTTACTCTATTCATAAATAAAATATTAGTAAGAGCCTTAATTAATTATAGTCCCTTTTACTTATTTTATAATTATAAAGTAATTATATTTATTAAGATTTTTATATTAACTTAGAGAGTATTAGAGTAGAATTAACTATAGACCCCTAAGTAAGAACTCCTTATATATATATAAGTATTTAAATAACTTAATAAAGACTAGGTAGTTACTTAAAAAATAATTACTAAGTAGTATAAGTATATTATAGATGGGTTTAATTAATAATAAAGTTATATATTATATAAATAAGAATTAGGAGTTAGTAACTTTATTTTAGTATTTAATGTGAAGTAATATATTAATAAATTCTTAGAGACTAAGCTTAGTTATTAGTAGAAGGGACTATTCTAAATTTATTTAAAAACTCTAAATAATACTTTATATAAACTTATAATATTAGTGGGCGAGTCTCTTAAGGGCTTAACTTATATAGGTAATTAACTAAAGAAGTTTATTAAGGCCCCTAAGGAATTTTAAGAACTAGATAACCCCGACTAATACTAAATAAATCTTATAGACTACTTTAAGAAGATTTACTCTATTTATAAATAACTATACTCTATTAAGGATAATAAAGAGAATATAGAAGAACCTATAACTAGCCCTAATAGCTTTAACTTATTATAAGGAGTTAGCTCTAGGGATAATATTCCTTATTAAATTACTTACTTTATTATATATCTCTAGGCTCTTAAGGAGACTCTTAATAGGTTAAGGGTAATGTAGTGGCTCTATATTAAGATCCTATAATTTAACTTAGTAAAGAATAACTAATATATTTATATAAATAATAGCTCTATTTAATAGTACTTTTACTTAATAAACTACTAAATATTACTAGTAAAAATTAGAGGGTAGTAGTACTTATAGTACTATATAATTCTATATAAGAACCTTTTATATTTATAATTATTACTTTATTACTTTTATATTATCTCTTCTTATCCGCGTTTACTTATTACTTAAGAAGGTATTCTAGGTAGCTAGTACCTAGAAGCCCGCGCGGGATTCCTAATAATTATACCTAGTATTATTACTAATTTTATATTAGTACTAAGGTATTAACTCTAATATTATTAAGATTTATAATTATATTAGAAAATCCTTATAATAGATTATAGACTCTCCCTAGTTTTATATTTACTTTTTCTTTTATTATTTTACCTAGCTTAATACTATAATTCTACTATTTAATTAATAACTTTAGTTTTATATTTTTTCTTTTATTTATTTTATATTATTTATTTAAGTTATATTTATAATACTATAGATATACTTTATAGGATACTTCCTATAATTAGAATACCTAGTGGGACTATTTATAAAGCCCTATTAATATATAGAATTAGGTAAATAAGTTTTCCTAGGTAATAAATAAGTATTCTACTAGGAAAACTAGGGATAAAGGAACCTTCCTAATTCTATTTATATTTATATATATAAATACTTTATTTATTTAATATATACTTTTCTTATATTTCTTTTAGTTAGACCCCCTATATTATTTATATAAATATATTTTACTTAATAATTTTTAGAAAATAAAAGCTTACTCTTTAATTACTTCTTTTAGGCCTATAAAGACCTTCTATATTATAGATTTAATTAATTTATCTTCTTTCTCTTCCTAAGAACTTAAACTAGGATTTTACTTAACTCTCTTTTATCTAAATTAGGGGTATTAAAATTAATAAGAGAATACTTAATAAAAATATAGGGAGACTTACTCTTATACTCCTTAAGTTAATCCCTATAGTACTCTATTATAATACTAACTCTTAAAAAATCCAATACTAAATACTGTGTGGTTTTTTAGTTAATTTAAGATTTAGTAGTAGTACCCTTGAATTTGCTACTCCTCTATGTGGGATTCCCTATATTAAACTTAAAGCTCTTATAGTTCTCCTTAAAATTAAAGGAATACTTGGAATCCTACTTGTAGTATAAATAGTTTATATAGGTGTTACTAGGTAAGCTTAAATATTTAAAGTATAACTTATAAACCTATACTCTAGTAATTATATTATAAAGGGAGTAGGTATACTATTTATAGTTATTATATAGTATAGTATTTTAATCCCTATTTACTTGAATATAGAAATTATAATTTATTTTAGGCTTATTAGGGTTAATTATTTTTACTATTTAAAGTCTATAAGGACTTATAATAGGGGATATAATAAAGATATATTAATAGAATAGAGGCTCTTTCTCTATAGTATTCCTATAGTGTGGGCTAGTATAGACTTCCTAGAAGTACTTAACTATAATATTTAGATTATTAAAAAGAAGGACCTTTATATAGAAGTTAATTTTATAGTATATACCTAAAAATTCTAGAAGGTAGAGGTTATACTAAATAAGGAATATTATAACTTATAAATAGGTTAGTTACTAAGTTTAAGAAGTATAAAGTACTATTTATTTTATTATGAAGAAGTTTATAAATAGCTTAATATAGAGTAGAGAGTTATAATTCCTCTTACTAGGAATAAATTTAGTTATGAGGAGCTAGAGGTAATACTTCTTTAGTTATATTAATATATAAGGAGTATTTAGGTTTCTAATAGAAGTTATAATTAATAATAATAATAATAAAAGAAGAATTTAATAATACTTTATAAATATAAAAGGAAT
The DNA here is from genome assembly GCA_036785465.1 of Colletotrichum agaves. Taxonomy (NCBI): domain Eukaryota; kingdom Fungi; phylum Ascomycota; class Sordariomycetes; order Glomerellales; family Glomerellaceae; genus Colletotrichum; species Colletotrichum agaves. The sequence continues at coordinate 4,707 of JAXISO010000823.1, read as the reverse complement.
AGTTTATTATTTTTAATATAATAATAGAGAAGGGAAAAAGTTTTCTAAGGATAAGGGAAAAGGCTAATAGTTAAATAAGTTGTGAGCTCTCTCTATACTTCCTACTAATTTACTTACTTATAAAGATAACCTCCTCCTCCTTCCGAATTACTAATTATTAATTAAATAAGATGAATAGTGACCTTGTTAGTTGCCCTGGTTAGCTACTTAATATCTTATTTAAACTCTTTATTCTATTATAATAGTAAATTAGTAGCCTATTAAATTCTCCCTATATAAGTAGGCCTTTTTTCTTATAATATAAATAGATTTAACCTCTTATAAACCTATTTAGTAGTATAACTAAGCCTTTTTATAATTAGAAATCCCTTTATAAATTTAATAATACTTACCCTTACTCTTTAAAAGTTATTTATTACTAAGTAAACTTATATTACCTTTAAATATTAACCTATAACTTATATTACTTTACTTACTTACTCTCTCTCTTTCCTATATCTCTAATTAAGTTTATAATAACCTTAGTTAATTCGTTTATAATAATAACTTTATAAGGAAAAATACTCTCTAGAAAATCTAATTTTTAGGTAAAAAAAAAGCTTTATAATATTCTTTATAAAGTAACTTAGTATAAATATACTAAATAGAATAGTATTATTTTAAAGAATACTTATAAGCCTATTAATTCCCTTCTCTAGAAAACTACTACTAATATTCTAATACTAAGAATTAATAATAATTACTTACTAAACTAGCCTACCCCTTCCTAACTATAGTATAACCTACTACCTAATACTAGTCTTAAGTATAAGTAACTTAAGTAACTTTATTCTAATTCACTAGTAACCTTACTTTATATTTATCTTTAATAATCTAAGTATATTAGGAAGTATTAGCCTATATAATTTAAGACTATTTAAATTAGTATAATATTTATTATTAACTTATTTAATTTATAAAAGTCTATTTAAACTTCCAACTTATTACATATAATATTAAAAGTAAAATTAGCTTAATTAGATACTATATTACTACTAATAATAATATAATAAAGGAAAGTAGGGAGGTAGTATATAAATATAATCTTACTATTTTTCTCCTATAAATAACTATAAAAGTAAATAACAAAGGGGATATTATTTATTACTTAGGACTTATTATTAACTAACTTATAGAATAATCTTTCTTCTATAATAACTTTTAATAAAATAGAAATACTAAATTATAATTAAAGGCCCTAATTATATTCATAATAGCTATTTATAAACCTATTAATTATATAGGAGTTATTCTTAAATAATAAGTAAATACTATTTAAGTTTCCTAGTTCTCTCTAAATTATTTATAAGTATTGAGTATTTACTACCTTAAATAGATTTATTAAGCTATAAGACTAAGCTATATTAAAATCTAGGCTAGCTCTCCTATTAAAGATATTATATTCTTATAAGTTAGAAGAATTACTATTAAATTCTATTTAATAAATTCTAAGTAAAAAGATATAAGATTCCTAATACTTAGTAGGAAATCTAAGTAGAATAATATATCTAAGAAATTAATTATTAACTATTTAATAAGAAACTATAATATATAATTTATACCTAGAATAAAGCTATAGTTAATATAGAAGACCTAACTAAGGGAATGATAACTTAACTTTATTTTAATAACCTTAGTAACCTTAATCTAGACCCTAAGTTATCCACACCTAATATCCAAGTTCCTAGAGCCTTTATACTAATTAATAAGTCTATTTAGCCGTTAGTAAACTTAAACCTAACCCTAAGTTCTATTATTAATAAATCCATAGAGGTAAAACCTATGATTAAGAATTACCCTATAATTAATATTATTTAAAATTATAAATAGAGGAATAATATTTTTACCTCTCTTAAATAGAAGAATTAATAAATTAATAAAAGAGTATTTAACTTATATAAAAAGAAGCCTTCTATATAGGTAAATTAGAGTCTCTATAGAGCCTTTAATTCTAAGAGCCCTATTTATATTAATAATCCCTATAATAACCTAGAGCCCCCTCTTATTAGCCCTAGGGGTAATATTAAACCTCTAAAGAATAAGAAAGAAAATAATTATATACCTAATTAATTTATTAAGAGTAATAATAATTTAATATTATCTTTATAAATTAAATTCTACTAAGGATTTAATATATTAGAAAGTAGGCTAAGTAGCCTACTAAAGTAGTTTAGTACTACCTTATAAGTCTCTATAATACTTAAAATTACCTTACTTATAGTAACTTCCTTAAAGTAAAAAATATATATTATTGAATTAAGCTTAATACTTAATAATTAAATAAATAAATATAAACCCTAGAATAATAAGTTACTTAAGAGACTTAAATTACCTCCTCTAGTAAATTCTAAGTATTAATTTATAATATTTATAACTCCTACTAAGACCTCCTAGTTATTATAGGCTATGCCTAGATAATATTAGCCCGGGCTTTGCCTATACTTACTTACTTGGTCCCTACTTAGTAGTTCTCTAGTGGGCCCCTACTAGGCCCCTTATATATAGACTTTTTATTTATTATAGGAAACTTCCCTTTTCCCTCTTTAGTTCTAGATAAATAGTATTTTATATACTCTTTAGACTAAATAAGTCTAGGCCTAGCTCTTCATATATTTAGAATTTAGTTCTTATTTATTATATAAATAATAATAGGGTTAAGTATAACTCCCTACTAATAAATTACTTAATTAATAAACTAAATTCCTAAAATAAATAAGAATTATTAAATAATATAATAAATAATATAATAAAGAGAATTAATACTCCCTATAAGATTCCTATAAGAGGCCCTCTTATAAATAAATTACTCTAGTAGTAATTAGAATACTTTATTAATTCTCTTTATTAAAGAATTATAAAATTAATAAATAAATTAATAAGAAAGAATACTACTACCTTAGTAAACTACTTAGTATCTCCCTAGGTACTTATATTTATTATTCTCCCTGTAATAAAAAATACCCTAGTCTTAATACTAATTATAACTCCTACTATATAAATAATTAAATACTTTATTTCCCCCTTAGTAATTACTTATTATTAAAAGCCCTTACCCCTCCTACTAAAGTTCTTAGGTAAATAAAGGGAGTATTAAATTTAAACTTAATAAATAAAAACTAAATTTAAAATTAATAAGTACTTTTATAATAATAACCTTAAATATTAATACCTAATTAATACCTATTTAAATATTAGTCCCTAATAAGTAGTTAAAACCTTTCATATAATAGGGGGTCTAGGTAATACTTATAATTTAAGTATATTTAAAATATACTTAAATTAAATATACTTAAATCTAAATAATTAGTCCTAAGTAGTAGTTTAATTATAGGGGCTTTAATAAAAGAATAATAAGAGACTTATTGCTTTTCTTCCTTATTTTAAAAAAACCTTAGTAAAAATTAATAAATATAATTAGTTAAATATAATTTAAATCTCCCTCCTAAAGACTACCTTAATACTTTATTTAAAGGAGCTCCTAATTATTATAGAGTTCCCTATAAAGTATAATAAATAGTTTATAAAGATTTAGAATATTATATAGAAATTTAAATATATAAAGGGACTAGTTAGTTATTACTTAGTATCTTACTATAGAATTATTAATTATAATACTAATAAGAATATTATAATAATTAACTTTATAACTAAGTAGTATAATTACTAGGGTTTTATAGGGTCCCTTGTTACGAGCAGGTCAGGGCAACCAACTGCAGTACAAAGCAAAAGCTTCGGGAATAATGACTCTGTCGACATTCGCCCCTGTTCTGCACTATATAGGTACGCGCCCGCAGTGACCAATTGCAGCGCATGTAACACCATATCTCCCCTCCAAGAGGCATATCCCTATACCAAGCCACAGTAATAGTCAGGTATAATACAGGGAAACTCCAGGCTAGTGGGGACCCCAACCCACATCACAGCCTACCCACAGTCAGGTCGCCCTAAGTAGTGTGGGAGGCCTAATCACACTACTAACACAGCGAGCGGGATTCAAACCCATAACCCCTCAATATAGGTTAGAGTCATCATTATATTATGAGCAGGTCAGGGCAACCAACTACAGCACAAAGCAAAAGCTTCGGGAATGACGACTCTGTCGACATTCGCCCCTGTTCTGCACTATATAGGTACGCGCCCGCAGTGACTAATTATAGTGCACGTAATATTCCTCTTCTCTATTAATAATAATTTAAAGTATTAGAGAGACCTTTATAAGTATTATAATTATAGTAAAGTAGGCTATATTTAATAGAATTATTTAAATTAAAAGAAGAATACTTTTATAAGAGTTTTAAAAATTAAATTATTTATAAATAATATAAATAAGAACCTAGGGAGTAATAATAACCTCTTAAGTAATAAGGAGTTAGGAAAAAAGTAACTCTAGTATAAAGTTAGGTATTAAGGTTAATTTAGGTAGAAGTCTAAAAATAAAGAAAATAATAAAAGTAAGAATAAAAGAGTAATTAGTAATTAGTTATTATTTAAATAAGAATTAATAAAGATTATATTATTTATATATTAATTAATATTAATTATAATATATATATTATTATTAATATCTCCCTTATAAAGAAACTCTACTTATTATTTATTAATAAAAGGAAGAGGAAAAAGGGAATATATTACTAAATTATTACTTAGTAATACTTAGGAAATTACTAT
>JAXISO010000822.1:0-11242 GCA_036785465.1 Colletotrichum agaves | reverse complement strand
AATCTATAATTAGAATTATACTAATAGAAGTAGAAGACTCTAGAACCTTACTAAGAAGAATTAGATCTTTAATTAAATAATAGAATATTAATAAGACTTTAATAAAATTAAGTAATATATAAAAAGGAATATAGTACTTTATATTCTAGACTCTAATAAACCTTTTAAACTAGAAATTAATATATTTAAGTTTACCTTTTGAGTATAATCTATATAATAAAATAGGGAACAAAAACTCTAACTAATTATACTCCCTTTAAAGGAATTTAGTGGACTAGAACTTAATTATTAAATCTATAATAAGAAATTAATAATAGTTATTAAAGTATCCAAGGATTTAGGACTATACTTCTTAGGAATAAGATACTTAGTAAAGGTTTATATAAATTATAAGGATTTATTCTACTTTATAACTTCAAAAATACTAAATAAATAATAAATTGAATAATTAGGATTCTTATTATAATATGAATTTAAATCTATTTACTAAAAAGAGATAAATAATAGAAATACTAATACTCTTAGTTAATAACTAAATTATAATATACTAATACTAGAAGGAATATAAGCTATTCTTAAAATATATAAGAATAAAAACCTTATACTTATAATTAAACTCTTAACAATAGCTAGAAGAAATAAAGATAGCTTTATTAAAAGAATACTTCCTAAAACTCTTAAAGAGATATACTTTACCCTAGTATATAAGTACTAGGGTATAATTAAAATATAGAAATATATTCAGTAATACTATAATAAAATAGCTATATATTAAGAAGTGGCTTTAGTAGTTAAGCACTATAAAACTTATATTAAAGGTAAACCTAGTTAATATTAACCGCGCTAAAAACTTAGTTAATTTAGATTATATAGTATATAAAGTAATAACCTTTTAAATATAAAACCTCTTCTTTAGTCTCCTTAGTATTCCCTAAATAAGCCGCCTTATTTAATAAGTAATTAACTTAAAACTTAAGGAAGTAATTAATAGGGTATAATAAGAAGTACTTAGTAATTAGTTAGTCTTATTAATTAATTATAATTACATTTGATATATAATTAATTACTTTAGATTAATAATACAAATACCTATTTTAAATTTATATATAGTATAAGCTTAGAGTTATCCTAAGACTCTACTTTTATAATTCTTTAGTAATTAATATTATAATTATTCCTTAGGATAATTTTAGTCTCTCTTTATATTATAACCCTTAAATAACTATAACTAATTACTATAGTTACTTACCCTTTATAATTTTACGTATTAAGCCCTAGTACTATTTAGTTAGTATTAACTCTTAGCTTTTATTAGTAGAACCCTACTATTAAATAGGCTAGCTATAATAAGTTAATAGTACTCCTTAAGTCTAAGCCTAGAATTATATTTAGGTAGTAGAGTCTTATAAACTTAATTAATTCTAAACTATACTCCCTTATAAAGTCCTTACTTACTACTCTATAATAATTATAATTACTATTAATTTAAATATTAATAAAGAATTTATTATTTATTAATATTAAAGTAAGGAAAAATAATTTATTTATTTAATTTTATATTTCTCTAGTCTTATTCTCTATTATAATAATATTATTAATAGTTATATTATTTCCCCCCCTAGGGAGTCTTATTAGGGGGATTACTCTTTTCTCTTATTATTAATAATACTCTTATTTACTTATAAGGCCTAAATACTTATTATTATAATTATAGGAGATTAAGTAGGCTATAAATTATAATTTATAATAAAGTAACTCTTAATACTATAGTAAATATAAGTACCCACTTATATCTAAGTCTACTAGACTAATATATTAACCTAGTAGGCCCTATATATACTCTTTACTACTAATAATATAGGAGTAGTACTAGTTATTACTATACTCCTATAATAGAAAGTAGTAGTGATTTAATAGTACTATAATAGGCCCACTATAATAAAGACTACCCCTACTCTAGTTATTAATATATTCTTATTTATATTAACCCCCACTTTTAAATAAGTTCTAGTTTAATAGTATTATTATAACTTTATATTTAGAATTTCTAAGTCTATAATAATTTCTTTATAATATTATATAGTAACTCTATAATTAATATAATTAATCTTATAATTAATTATAATAAAGTAAATATACTAGAATAAGGTGGGTTATAAGTAATTTAGCTAAATATTACCTAATTATATATACCTACCTACTTAGCCTAGGGCTAATTTAAACTCTATAAAGGATTCTATAAATAACTATTTAGGCCTTTAGTATAAGTATTAGATTTTCTCTAAGGCCTATATATTATAATAAGGGTTCTTATAGTACTTAGTAAGGTATTAAAAGAAAGCCTTTATATTCTAGTTATTCTATAGGCTTTAAGTTATATAGAAGTTACTTATATAGGCTTAGACCTTGTATAATAAGTTAATTTAAAGAAATTACTAGAGGTCCTAAGTATTACTAATAAAATTATAATTAATTATAAGTTTATATTATATTATTATTTTCTAGGATAAGTAGTAGAGAGTATTATTATCAAAGGGACTTCTTACTAAGAGGGGCTTTTACTTAGCCTGGCTAAATTATATTATCTAGAATATAGTCACCTAATATTATATAAGCTAAGTTAAGGTCTAATAAGGAATCTAGTTCTCCACTATAAGGAGATTAAGTTAGTTCTAGAATATATACTATTATATATTCTACTAGGTATTCTACTAGGTATTCTACTAGGTATTCTATTATAGTTAGTTTATTATAGTCTTTATTTAAGGAGTTAATATATTAGTATTTACTTTTATTATATTTATTATTTTATTTATTTATTCTATTATTATTCTACTAGAGTAATTCTAGATAGGAAGTTTAGTAATATTATAGGCTAGTTACTAAATAGTAACTCTATAGTATTAAAATAGTATTATACTAAACTTAGAGAGAGAAGGGAAGAGTTTATATAGAGTATATAAACTCTACTATATCCTTATAAGGCTCCCTAGTAGGGCCTACTCTAGCTATTATATATAAGCCCTAAAGCTTAGGCCTATAACACTATAATTAAATTATAAGAATTATTTAATTTCTATATAAACTAGTAAAGACTAGAATTTATTAGTAGGCTATATATAATATTTATTATATTATAAATCTTAGAATAGAATAATTATTATTTAACCCCTATTTACTTATTTTAAAAATAAAGAATCCTAAGAATTCTAGGATTATTAGAATATAAATAGATAATATAATTAGACTCTTAATAATAATTCTTTTTAATAAAAAGACTTAAAAGTATAAAAAGGCTAATTTTACTATTAAAGAGAAGTAATTTCTTATACTAATAGAGCCTCTAATATTTAATAGAGGTATTATAAAACTAAATAGTAATAATAGAGTTATATTATACTAAAAGGGGTAAGGTAAAAAAATTAAACTTATTAATTATATTATAAATTCTACTAATTATAAGGAGTAATATATTTAATAAAGAGTAAAAGAAATTTATATTACCTTGATTTACTAGCTTAAAGTATATTTTAATTTATTAATAATTATATAAAGATAATTCCCTATAATTAATAATAAAAAGAGCTTTAGTAAATAATTTAAATAGTAGAAGGAGAACCTTAATTATAGGCTTATATTTATATTCCTTAATTTTATAAAGACTCAAATATTTATTTTTATTAATAAATTATTTACTAATAATACTAATTTACCCTCCTAAATTAGTTTTATTATTATTCTTATTAATAAGAAGATCTTAAATAATATATTTATTATATTAAGTAATATAATTTACTTTAGCTTTATAAAGTATAAATAAGTTACCTATAGTATTTTAGTATTAGAAATATATAGTATAGTAATTAGTATAAACCTTACTTTTATAATAAGTACTAGTATTAATAAGGCTATAAGTTATTTCTATTAATTTTAGATTCTAATTATTATATATATAAATTTATATTTATTATATTAATATACTATTAAACTAAGTATAATAAAAGAGAAGTAATTTATAATTAATGGTATAGTACTCTATTAATTATATAAGAGAAGGGAGATTTATAAAGTTTAATAAATTAATAGTAATAATAACCTTACTAATATACTTATTAAATTAATACCTAATAAATTATTAAAATACTTTATAAATTATAATAGTATAATAATTTATATAAAGGGATAGGTTAAGAGAGGAGTAATAGTTTAATTAATATTTAATTTAGGAGTATTTATTTAGTACAGATTACGGAGCAGTAGCTACTAAAAATAAAAGACTACTAGTATTATAATAATACCCATAAACCAGCTACTACGCGGAGCGAAGCCCGGAGCCTAGCCATTTAGTGGGATTATATAACTACTTTTAGCTATATATTTAGCTTAATACTATTAATCCCTACTGTATTTAGATCTCTTATTAAGTATCCCACTATTAAATATATTTGTTTTATATGTATAGAGATATATATAGGGCACTATTTAATAAAGTAATTACCTTGGGATACTAATACCTACTAATACTTTTATAAAGGCCTTCTTAAATAAAGCCCTATATTAAATTATTAATATAAATAGAATTATAATTTATATAAAAAGATAAATTACTTAAATAAATAAGGAGTAAAAAGAAAAAAGTATATTTTATACTTTTAATATATATTTATAAATATTCTAGAACTATTTAATTTATATATTTAGAAAAGTATATTAAGTGAATTCTAGTATAAGAGAAAAACTACTAGTATTAGAATATTTACCTATACTATTAAATTCCACTTAAGTCCAGGGCCCCAGAGTAAATACTCTAGTAGTTACATAGGTAGTTACATAGGTAGTTATATAATCTATATATAACTATATATAACTCTCCTTAATTAAATATTACTTCTTTCTCTTAGGCCTCCCTCTTTAAATAACTTTATTTTAATTAACCCACTTTATATTACTTTAAATATAGTAAACTCTCTTATTTCTACTAAAGTAACTAAATCTAGTTAGTATAGTAGGTCTAATATATTAATTAGTATTAAATTTATTATATTAATTAAACTTAAGTACTTTAATAGAAATAAGAGAATTTATTATATTTAAAGTAATATAAAGTAAATTAATTAAAATAAACTTATTTAGAGAGGAAAGCCTTAGAGGAAGGAGTAATATCTAGTTAAGGAGAGTTATATATAATTATATATAGATTACATAACTACTTATATAACCACTAGCGTATTTACTCTAAGGCCCCTAATTTAAGTAGGATTTAGTAGTATAAGTAAATATTCTAATAAGTATATATTAGAGTATAATTATAAAAATAAAAGTAAATATAATTTATTTATTTTATTTAAAACTTAATTAATTACTTAGTTTTATTATAATAATAAATAATAATATAAATAATATAATTTATTCCAATATAAGAAACCTTATTTTTATAATAATAATTATACTTAGTTATTATACTATATGAATATATTTTATTTAACATATTAATTAATTTACTTTAAAAATACTTAATATAGTAAATACTAAATAGGGATATTAGCTTTACTTCTATAATATTACTAGAAGAATTAGGGCTAGGAGGGTACTTTAAATTACTTTTATTTATACCCTCCCCTTTAATTTCCTTAGTCTCTAAATAAAAGTAAAATTAGTATTACTTTAAATAATAATTATATAAATAAGAGAATAAAGTATTAATAAATTAATTAAAGCTGTCTTAATAGAATTAGGAGATTAATTATAGTATTTAGGCTTTAAACCCTTAATTTCTTTATAATTATTCTTCCTATTACTCTTTTCTTTTAGGAAACTAATTATAATACTTAGGCTTTAAATCCTAGGTATTATTATAATTATACTCCCTAGTACTTTTTTACTTCTTAATTATTATACTGAATATTTATAATATTTATAAGGGAATTAATAGAACTAGAGTAAAGGAATTAATATATATATATATATAACTACCTTACTACTCTCGTAGGAAGAGGAATTACCTTCCTCTCTATTAGCCTTCCTATTATACGTTTTACTATAATAAGTATAGAGGTAATTTATACTATTTAATTAGTACTAGATTTTATTTAACAAGTATTTAATTAAATATTAATAATTTATAATAAAGTATAATTTAAGTATTTAAGAGGTAATAATATTAGGGCTATTTTAATAATATATATTAATTATAGTAATATATAGAGAAGAAGAATAAGGTAGGCTAGTAGGCTGGAATATTTTTTAGTTAACCTAGGCTACTAATAATAATTAATTCTCTTTAATTAATAAGAGGTATAGGATTTAATTACTCTTATAGGTATTAATAAATAAAGTATATTATAATTAATAATAGAGAAAGAAATATAGGGAATAAGTTAATAAAAGTACTTATTTTTCCCTATATAATATGTTATAATTTATTTCTATTATTTTATTTATAAATTATATAAATAGTAATTATTTTAGTATAGATAATAATTGGATTCTATTTTATAGAATTAATACTATATAGTACTACTTAAGTAATTATATAGTTATTATTATAAATAGGGGGGTATATTATAATAGCTTTACTTATTTACCTTATACTATAAGGTATATACTACTATATATACTATAGTATATAATTATTATCTAGGCTAACTTCTTACTTTGTCGTAGTCTATATAAAGTAGCCCTTAGTAGCCTATACTCTAACTCTCTTAGAATAATAGACTATAATTCTCTAAGTTCCTCTATACTATATATTACTTTATAATATTTTATATATATAAAGATATATATAGGGTACTATTTAATAAAGTAATTACCTTGGCATACTAATAATATTAGAGTATATAGCTTTATATAGTAGAATTAAGTATATTCTATTATAAGGGAAATAATAAATTAAATATAATGTATTATTAAATTTACTAGAATAACTAGAAATTTGAAGAGTTTAGAGAATTTAAATAGTATAATTCTAATTATAAAATACTAGTAATAACTATAGTTTTTGAATTACAAAGTATAAATTAATAATTATATAATAATTTCCTCCTATAATTAAATAACTAAAACTAGTTTTAAAGCTAGTAATTATAAGTTAGAGATATTATTTTTAGAAGTTTTATACTTCTTGAAAATAAAGTATATAGAATTATAATATAATTATAAAGATTTCTATTTTGAATTTTAAAATAATTATGTTAGCTTTACTTAGCTTTATTATTCCTTATTTATTTATTATAAATGATAGGAATTTAATAGAGAATAAGAGTAAATAATATAAATAATATAAAAGCTTTAATAGTTATAATATTCCTAGCTTATAATAGAGGTAGAGGAGAGGAGTCTCTAAATAAATGAGATTATACTATATAATTAGTAGTTATATTACCTATAGGGAAGGATTTCTCTCTCTATAGGGATAAAAGTGATTCTGTTATAAATACTAAAAAGTACTAAATTTATAATTTCATCTATTACCTGTAAAAATAAATATCTTTTTTATAAGGTATTTAGCTTTTTTTATTAAGCTATTTAATACTATTCTAGGTAATATTAGTATAGTTTCTTAAATTATAATCTTAAGTAAATATATAATAATTAATAAAGATTAAATTTATAATAAGAGATTAAATAAAATTCTCTTATTATATTTTTATTATTTCTCTTTTTATTTCTTTCTTAAATATTACTAGAATTATCATAAGGACTTATATATGTTGAAATCAAGTAGTATAAAAAATATAGGTAGGGTTAATAAATTAAATTATTATAGTAACTTCTTAAATATTAGTTGTCCTACGTAGTATAATAATTTAGGTAATAGGAATTAATATATAAACCTTAGGAACCTAAAGTTATTATCTCTTCCGATTTAACTTTACTAATTTATAATATTTAGAGTAGTGTTTTTTAACTACTAATTAGTATTAATATTCTAAGGTAATTATATTATAAAATATATTCCCTATATATATTTCTATATATATAAAATAAGTATATTTAAATTTAGGATATATAATATGAGAATTAAATATAATAAGGGTTACTAGTATTATATTAAATATATAGCTAAAAAGTAATTATATAATCTAGCTAAGTAGCTAGGCTCCGGGCTCTACTCTGTGTAGTTATAGGTTATAGTATTATTATAATAGTTTTTAAAATATTTGTATAAATATTTAGTACTTTTTAATGTTTACTGAATAATTAAAGATAACTTTTAATATATTTTAAAATAGCTCTAAGTTAAGATATTTATATAATTTAATTAATTTATAGTTTATAATAATATATAATAATATTAAGTATATAATTATAAGATAAACTAATAAGAGAGTTTAATTTAATAAAAGTAAGAATATAAAAATTAAAAGTAATATTTATTATATAAGTAAATAAATATACTTAAATATTACTCTAAAGACTAAAGATTAAATTATAACTAAGGGGAAAGAAACCTATAATAATTATTATAAAAATAAAGGTAAGTACTACTAAATTTACTAATTTATCATAGTGTGGCTACTTAAGTGCGGCTATATCCAGAGCTTCTGTTCTAAATATCCTACTCCTTTTGCGCATAGCGCAATAGGGGCGCGTGTGAAGGGTAGCCGCACCCCTAAGCCCCACAGGGGCCTTTTATATACTATAATACTTAGTATTAATATAATTATACTTAGTATAAAAATTAAGATAATATTATTATATTACTTTAAGTAATTAGTTCTCCTTATTATTAGAGTTATTATTTATAATATAATATTATAAGTTTATAAAGTAGACTTTTTATTAAAGTTATTACAATTAAAGCAATTATTAAGAGTACTAGAAGTAGAGGAGAAAGTAAATAATATAATAATAAAAGAGAGTAAGTAGGAATAAAGTAATAGAAAAGTAATAATAATAGTATAGGTATAAAATAGTAGTAATTATAATATAAAGAAAAAGAGAGAAATTAAAGGGAGAGGGAAAAAAAGAATAATTACTGAAGAAGAAAAAAGAAGAGAAGAAACTAGGAGAGAATTAACTTACTTATAATCCTAGGGGTAGGAGAAGAATAGTATCTGAGTACTTAAATAATAACTTATAACTATATATTTAAATTTTTCTATTAACTAAGTTAAAGTTAGAGTTAATATATAAATAAATAGGGGAGTAAAAGTAATTATAAGTAAAGGTTTTCTTATTCATTAATAAATTAAGAAATAATATTAATTATTATTATATTAGTAAGTTACTAGTATAAAGCTATAAGGCTAGTAATTATTATAAAGTAAATTTATAAAGAAATAGGAACTATATTATAAGTATTAGGATATTCACCTATACTACTAGATCCCACTTAGATCCGGGGCCTCGGAGTAGATACTCCGGTAGTCACATAGATAGTCACATGATTTATACGTGACTATACATAACCCTCCTTAATTAAATATTACCCCTTCCTCTAAGGTCTCTCTCTCTAAATAACTTTATCTTAATTAACCTACTTTATATTACTTTAAATATAACAAACTCTCTTATCTCTATTAAAGTAATTAGATTTAATTAATATAATAAGTTTAATATTAATTAGTAATTAACTTTACTATTATACTACTTAGTTTACTTATAATTAACTTTACTATTATACTATAATATAATAAACTATAAATTAATAAGATTTACTACTTTCTAAATTAAAGAAATAATATTTATTTTAAAGTAATTCTAAGTCTCCCTCTATAATATAATACTATATTAATAAAAGTAATAAATTTAAAAGATAATAATTTAGCCTCCCCTTTTATTTCCTATTCTCTAAAGTATTAAATTATATTTAACTAAATACAGTTTTAAATCCCCTAATTTATAATTAATACTTTAGTTTATTTTATAATAATCTTATTAGCCTTATTTAAATAAAGTTTCTAATTCTCTGTAGTACTAATAAAGTTCCTATTATATTATATACTCTTAACTCTTTAAATATCTAAAGTATATAATTCATACTTACTCTCCCTATAATTCTCTAATTATATTTCTACTATAAAAATATTAATTATTCTATAATCTCTTAAATTCTTAGTATATTCTTTTTCCTCCTTTAAATAAGTTATCCCTTATAATAATTTAATAATAATTAATAAATTAATAAAATCCCTATTCTCCCTTAATAATTCTTATTTTCCTTTATTAATTCCTTTAATTACTTATATTCTCTCTTTATTCCTATTTCTCCCTTATTTCCTATTTATAATATATCCCTTTTAAAATCCTTAATAAGAAAGAATACCTCTAAAAAATAATTAATTTATTTAAATAATAATAAACTTATTAAATTAATCTCCCTTTCTCTCTAAATTATTATAGAGTAAATTATTTAAAATAATATAAATTAATTAATTTACTTTATTATAGAGTAGTTTATTTAATATACTTACTAAAATTATTTAATTTATTTAATTTTAATAATAAGTAATTAATTTATTTAATTTTAATAATAAGTAATTAATTCCTCTTTTATAGGGAGGTTTTATAAGAGAATATATTAAATATATACTGAAACTATTTATTATTAATAATAACTTACTCTTTTTATATTATTTATATAATATATTAAAAATATTATAAATCATAGTAATAAAGTAATAGTTCTATATATAATGGGACGGGCCCCAGAGGGGCTTATGCGGCAGCAGACGCAACTGCCCATCTGCGCTATGCGGCGCAACCCACAAAAGGTACATAACAACAAGTCTGGCACTTGTTAGTCTGCTGAACTTAAGTAGGGATGTTCGTTGGTATGCATGGGCACAGCCCAGGCCCATTATACGCAGTATAGCCTGTAATACCTATAAAGTTAAAGATTAAATTATACTTAAAAGGAAAATTATAATAACTCTTATTAAATTAAAAGTAGGGTCTATAGAGCTTACTAACCTGATTAGGAAGTAGTAAGATTTTCCTAGTAAAGTTATTACTTTTTTATTAATTAATTTAACTTCAAATAAACTTAAGTTATAGCCCCTAAATATTTTTAATATACTTAGAGCTTTTATTTACTTATTCTTCTAGAGTATAATTATAAATACTTATAATACTATATATTTAATAAATAATATATTTTTACTTAATTCTAAAATATTTATTATTAAGGTTAGTATTTATTATATATAATATAGAATAAGTAAATTACTTAATCTTAGTATTAGAATATATATTATAAAAAATATTTTAGTTAGTTTATATAAATTACTTTTAAAAA
>JAXISO010000821.1:0-11253 GCA_036785465.1 Colletotrichum agaves | reverse complement strand
TATTAATAACTCTAGGAGTATTACTAGACCTTATTATTTATATTAGGCCTATTAAGCTTATTATTATTATTAATATTATTATTATTACTTTTAAAATACCCTAAAAAGGTAGAAAATTTATTCTTAGTAATATTTTATAAGTACTTAAACTTAAACTTATTAAAGCTATTAGCTTATTTAGCTTTAGAATACTTCTAGTTGTGGTAGCTGGGTTTCCTATAAATCCAGTATTACTTAACATTATTACAGTGGTCACCGCGATCCAATAAAGAGTACTAAAAGTAGTTTTAGGGTATAGAGTAATAATTATTACTCTAATTATAGTGAAAGTCGCAATTACTACTACTCTGAAAGTATTAATCTATATAGAATTAGTTAATCCCCTTAATATTCTTACTATTAATAGGGAACTAATTAATATTTTTACTTATTCTTAAAGCTATATTAATAGTACTTTAAAGGGAGTTATATAGCTCTTAAATACTAACTAGAGGTTTATAGAGTACTAACTCATACTCCCTAATACCCTAGTAGACCTTAATAAGCTTATTATGTAATGCTATTTTATTCTAAAACTCCGGGCCTAGTATTAACTTTAGTATTATAAGTATTTTAAATAATATCTTAAGGACTTTTAATTTAAGCTTATTAGGGTACTAGTGGATAAAATTAAGTAGGGTTGTATTAGTCTAGAGGGTCTTATTAGTAAGGTGAAACTCCTTATTCTTAAAGTAGGCCTTTATATTATTAACTATTTAATTAAAGGGGGGGAGAATAGCTATACCCACAATATTATAGAAATAAAAGTTTTAGGCCTTACCTTTTAGTATTAATAAAAAGACTTCACTATATTATAAGTAATTAATACTAGCCTTAATATAGTAATCCTAGAAAATAGTAAGCTTTAAATCTAAAATATTTATAAGCCCACTACTATATTTAAGGTTATTACTACTATAAAACTTAATTAAACTCTCAAACTAGTAGGTAATAAAAGGCTTATAAAACTAATAAGTAATATAAAGCTAAGTAAAGAGGGGCAAATAAGGTCTAAGTAGCTTAGTAATAGGGTAGTAATTTTCCTTAAGAATAAGGGTATTTTAAGGTATATATAGGTTTCACTAGAACTGGATCCAGTATACATTTGGAGACAAATCAAGGTAACAAATATATATAATAAAGGTATTATAGTAAATAAGTTAAGGAAGGAAAAGAAGCTATTATAAAGAGGGAGCCCTAGAGGAGAGATATATCATAGTAGAATAGTTATATAAGCTGAGACTTATATAACCTCTCTATTATAAGCTCCTAGGTTCTAGGCCTTAGGAGACCTAGTGGGCTAGGCCTTTAGTAGCCCAGCATATTAAGTAAATATCCTAATACTAGTAACTTTTACTTTTATACTAAAATTCACCCAAAGTTCACTACTCTTATATATATAAATTAAATAATAATAAATAACTAAAAATAGCTAAATTCATCTATTAAATCCCTTATTACTTACTTATCTAGGTAACCTATTCTTCTATATAAATTATAATTATATTTATATTAACTAAGTAATATAGGGTAGTATTAAATAAGGCCTTTATAAAGGTATTAACTAAGTTATTTTTACTATTAACCTAGTAGACTTTAGAGAGCTTATACTACTTATATAACTAATAGAGGGCTATAATATTAATTATAAAGTACTTCTCCTTCGTAGTATTAAACTTTATAAGGTACTTATATAGTAAGTATAAGTCTATATATATTACTATAGGGATAACTTTAATAATATATAGCTTTATTATAATTTAATAGAGAATAATAGAGATTATAAAAGTAAAATTAACTCTAATAACTATAATATAAATCTTACTAACTAATATATTATAGGTAATTCTCTTATACTTTATTAAATTATAGTAGAGAATATTCTCTTTTAATATAAAAGTAGAGTTATCTATTATTTTATTAACTAGAATAATAATATAACTTAATTATAAGGTTAAATTATAATTATTCACAAAAAATCTATCCATAAATATAAAGAGTTTTATAGAGAGTAGTAATAATAAAATAAATATAAGACTATAATTTAAGTTTACCTTAAATTACTAGAGGTACTTATTAAGAGTTATAATATACTTATTAATAGGGTCCTAGTACTAAATAATAGTAAATAAATTAAAGTAGGCCTTAAATTAGTAAATTAAAGTAATATAAACTCTATAGGCTCTCTACTCTATATATTACTACTTTTTAAAGTTATCCTTAATATTAATAGTATTAATTTTAATACCTTAGCCCTTTTAATAAAGTATAATACTCCTATTAAGTAATAATAAAATAGTATTACTATTAAATATAATAGGAGTACTAAGTAAGAGCCTCTCCTTAGACTTAATTATAAACTTAGCCTTTACTAACTCCTCCTCCTTAAGAGCTAAAAATAACTTAGTGGATAAACTAATAATATTATTAATTTATATACTAATAATAATAAAGTAAGGGCTTAAATTAGAAATAATAAGGAAATAGAGATTAAAAGTAGAGGAGATTATCTATAACTTATCTTAATAATAAGTATTATACATAGCCCACTAATAAGTACTAACTTTAATAATCCTATAGAGAGACTTTATAATTTTTATAATAATACTAAGAGAGTACTAATTATAAATTTAATTAGGGAAGTAGGTATAAATATTATGAGCTAAAGTTATTTAGGATTAAATATAAACCTAAGTAATATCCCTAATCTAAAGTAAATAGTTACTACTAAGAGAGGGAATAATAACTAAGAGTAAATATAAACTATAATACTAAATAGTAGGCAATTAAATTAATATCCTATATTTCTTAATATTATTAATACTATAAATAACTAAATAGGACTTCTTAAATAGAGTTATAGTTTTATTTTTAATCTTATTAACTATTTAAGAGTAAAATAAGTAATTATATTACTTAGAGGGATTAAATATCTTAAAGTAAAATACCTTATACTTTAAAAGAGTATTAATCTCCTTCTCTTATAATCTCTAAAAAGGGAGGCTATTATTAGTGATCTTATTATTCTTGTGGAGCTTAATAGAGAGGGCTAAATTAGCCTTCTCCTTAAGTAATAAAAATACCTAGTAATTAGTCTCCTATTTAAAAATATTAATAATTTAGGAGGTAGTAGTTACCTTATAAGGGTAATTTTGAGGGTATTTAGTAATAGTAAGAGTAGGGGCGGAGCTAGGGGCAGAGCTAGAATTAAGAGTAAGCTTAACTTTGGGGGCAGAGCTAGAGATAGAATTAGAGTTAGGGGCCTTATCTAGGGGAGTAAGAAGAATAGTGGGATTAATAACTTTAGGATTATTCTAATTCTTATAAAATAACTTTACTATTATAGTAGGAAAATCCCTAGGACTTTAGGGTAAATTAATAATAACTATTTTACCTAAAATAGTAATTAAATAATAAGGGCCTTATTATTTATTTTTTTTATAATAAATATAGATAAGGAATTAAAGGGGGAGAGTAATAATATTATTAATTATAGGGCTATTTTAAGTAGAGAGGGTATTTATAACTTTATACTTTATAGTCTCCTTTTAAAGATTAATTATTATATTATAAATAGCTTTAGCCTAGGTAGTAATATTAGAGAGAGGGGTGAAGTTATTATTAATATGGGGGTAAGTACTAAAAATAAGGAGAATTAGAATTAAGTTATTAAGCCTAGTAATATTATTAATAACCTTAATAGTTATTTAGAGGGCTAATAAAGACTAAATATTTAGGAGTTCTTAGTAAATAATAATATAAACCTAGTAGAGAGGGCTATAATAATACTTAGTTTTACTAATTTAGTAGTAGACTTTAATTAGAACTACTTTTATAATTATAACTATAAATTAGGTACTCTATTTAAATATTTTAATAATAAAATTAAAATTAATATTAGTAATAATATAATTTAGAGGGCCTTAGTAAATATAAATTTAATAAAAATAGAGGGTCTCCTATATTATTTTAGTAAATAAATTACTTAAAAAGTATACTATATTAAAGCCTATAGTAATATTAATAATATAGAGAATTACTTTACTCTTAAAGTATAAAATATTATAAATAACCTTATAATTAAAGTAAATATTATCCTTTAGTATAAATTTAAAGTAATAGGGAGCTCTAGTATTTATCTAGTAGCATTAGTAGACCTTTATTAGCTACTTAATTATAGTTATATAAATAGAATAACTAGTGTACTAGAGGAGGGTAGCTAGCTTTATTATAGAGAGGTAGCTAAATTAGTAGTAGAGTTAATATAGCTCTATATTAATTAAAAAGCTACTATAAGTAAAAGTTTACTTATTATTTAGTAAAAGCTAAGTATAGCCCTATTTATAAATAATTAGAATAGTAATTTTACCTTAAAAGAGGTAATTATAGAGATTATTAAAATAAATACTTAATTAATTTATATTCTTTAAGTAGAGTAAAAATAGTATATTAGAGGGTACTATATAAAAAATTATTTTATTGAAAACTATTAGAATAGTAATAATACTAGAGAAGTTCTTAAAGGGACTATTACTAAATTGAACTTATACTTAGTTAATAGTAATTATATTAATTGAGATAATTAGTTTTATTTATTATAGGGCTATAATTTACTATTAACTAATTATTAAGACTTTAATAGTACTTAAATTAAGTATAATACTCTAAAAAACTTCCTCTAAATAATAATTATTTAATATAAATAACTGGGTGGGAGTTAAATTTCTAGGTAGAATAAGCTAAGTTAATTTAAGTATAGGGATCTTAGGGCTAATAATAGGGTTAAAACCTATAACTATATAGAAAGTTACTTAATTTAGGAGGGTTTTAACTAGCTTAGTATTATTAATTATAAAGGGAGATTTAGTATAATAAGTAGTAAAGTTAAATAAATTTAAGTAATTCTCTTATTAATAGTTCTAGAGGTATTACTGGACCTTATTATTTATATTAAGCTTATTAGGCTTATTATTATTATTAGGATTATTATTATTACTCTTAAAATACCCTAAAAAGGTAGAAAATTTATTCTTAGTAATATTTTATAAGTATTTAGATTTAAACTTATTAAAGCTATTAACTTATTTAACTTTAGAATACTTCTAATTATAGTAACTAAGTTTCCTATAAATCTAGTATTACTTAATATTATTATAATAGTCACTATGATTTAATAGAGGGTATTGAGGGTAGTTTTAGAGTATAGAGTAATAATTATTACTCTAATTATAGTAAAAGTTGTGATTATTATTACTCTAAAAGTATTAATTTATATAGAATTAATTAATCCCCTTAATATTCTTACTATTAATAGGGAATTAGCTAATATTTTTACTTATCCTTAAAACTATATTAATAGTACTCTAAAGGGAGTTATATAACTCCTAAATACTAGTTAGAGGTTTATAAAGTACTAACTTATACTCTCTAATACCCTAGTAGGCCTTAATAAACTTATTATATAATACTACTTTATTCTAAAACTCTAAGCCTAGTACTAGCTTTAGTATTATAAATATTTTAAATAATATCTTGAGGACTTCTAATTTAGGCTTATTAGGGTACTAGTGAATAAAATTAGATAGAATTATATTAGTCTAGAGAGTCTTATTAGTAAAATAAAACTCCTTATTCTTAAAGTAGGCCTTTATATTATTAATTATTTAATTAAAGGGGGGAAGAATAATTATACTTGTAATATTATAAAAATAAAAGTCTTAGGCCTTACTTTTTAGTATTAATAAGAAAGCTTTATTATATTATAGGTAATTAATATTAACCTTAGTATAATAATCCTAGAAAATAGTAAGCTTTAAATTTAAGATATTTATAAGCCTACTATTATATTTAAGGTTATTATTATTATAAAACTTAGTTAAACTCTTAAGTTAGTAAGTAATAGGAGACTTATAAGGCTAGTAAATAATATGAGACTAGATAAAGAGGGGTAAATAAGGTCTAGGTGACTTAGTAGTAGAGTAGTAATCTTCCTTAAGAACTAGGGTATTTTGAGGTATACTCTAGGGATTTAGGGTAGAGGCTTAGGTAAGAGAGGGAGTTTTTATTAAAACCTTAAGAGGTTAAGTAGAGAGAGAGAGATCTTAAAGGGGATTCTAAGTAGAAATAATAAAAAATAATAAAGGCTTTATAAGATCCCTATAGAATTTAGGGTCTTTAATAATCCAAGTAATAATAAATAGAGTAGTCTTTTAAATAGAAGTAATATTATTCTTAATTTATAAGTAAAAGTTATTTTATTTAAGGGTTTTAATAATTCTAACTTTAATTATTATTCCCTAAGTAGAGGGGATAAAAACTCTATTTTATATAAGTATTTTATGGAGAGCTTTTACTATATAGGGATTAAGATAATTAAAAATAAGGAGATAATTCTTAAAGTCTAATTAAAAGTTAGTTAATAATTATTTATTATATATATTATACTTAGTATAGTAATTAATAAAGAAAATAATAAAACTAGTAATTTTGGGGGAATTTATTTTACTACTCTTAAAGGTAATAATTTAATTATATATACTTAGGTTAATAAGGCCTTTAAAACCTTCTAGGATAGGTATTTAATTACTTTAATATAGGGCTAGTAAAGCTAAGTAGAATTTAGAGACTTTAAATATTTTATTAATACTTAAGGCTCTTCTTTTAACTTAGTTTAAGGCTTATTAAATATATTTATATAAAATAGTATTCTTCTTTAGGGTAGCTACCTTAGGCTCTAATAAGGTAGGACTTTTATAGTATATATAATTAAGTAGCCTTTTACTAGGGGTTTTAATTAATATATATAAGTAATTAGAATAATATTAAAATAATAAAGGTAAAATAAGGGAAATAAAGAATAAGAATAATACTAATAGGGTAATAATATAGGGCCTTAGGCTATAATAAATAGTAGGTTAGTAGGAGCCTTTAAAGATTCTAATTCTTAGTAATAATTATAGTTATTTAATTATAAAGAACTATTATTATTCTAAGTATTTAAGAAGAATAATAGAGGGCTAATTTATAGTAAAATAAAGTTAAAAATAAGGCTTAAAATAAAGAAATAAAGAATAAAAGGGTATTCTAATAAGGATATAGCTTTTTAGTAGCTTAGTAGTAGTTCTATAGTGGATTTACTAAAGGGATTTAGTAGTGAATTCACTAAGGGATTTTATAGTTTCTTTTAGGCTATAAAGCTAAGGGTAATATTAAAAGGGGTTTATAAATCTAAACTAAAGTAGCTACCTTAGTATTAACCTTTATTATTAAATTACTATTATTATAACTTAATAATTTATAAATAGAATAAGAGGAGTTATTATTAAATTCTAATTTAATAAAGTTAATAATATAATAAGAGATAAAGTATATAAATAAGTAGGAGTAATATATAAAAGTAGGTCTTAGTAGTAGAAAGTAGCTAAAATAATAAGCTTAAATAATGGTGTGAAAGCTAAGTTTAAGAGTAAAAAATAAACTTAAAGAGAGAATAGAGAGTAAGCTTAGAGGGAGCTAAAAGTGGGTAATAGTTTTATATAAGGTGAGAAGAGTAGAGGGTATAATTTTATAATCTTTGGAGTAAGAGATTATAGAGATATTAGTAAACTTTATAAAGGCACTTATAATCTAGTATAATTTTAAAGTTATTATGAGGTGGGATAGGCTATAGTTCTTATAATATTTTAAGGGGTAAGTTAAAATATTACTTAGAGGATTATAAGGACTTTAAAGGCTTAGTTATAAAAGTAAGGGGTTAAAACTCTTCTAAATTATTATTTCTATTAGTATATTATTTATATTTAAAATAAGTTCTACTAAAATTAAATTAAATAAAATATTATTTTATTAATAATAATAGGCTTTATTAATTTATAGTTAAATATATAAAAGAGGGAATTCCTTTTTTATAATAATAAAAATAGTAAAGTTTTATTAAATAGTAAAAAATAATAAAGTTATTATTAAAGTAGTAAAAAGTATAAAGTTTACTATTAATTAGTATAAATTTCACTAGAATTAGATTTAGTATATATTTAGAGATGAATTAAGGTAATAAATATATATAATAAAGGTATTATAATAAATAGATTAAGGAAGGAAAAGAAGTTATTATAAAGAGGGAGCCCTAGAGGAGAGATATATTGTAGTAGAGTAGTTATATAAGCTGAGGCTTATATAACCTCTCTACTATAGGCTCCTAGGTCCCAGGCCTTAGGAGACCTAGTGGGCTAGGCCTTTAGTGGCCCAGTATATTGGGTGAATATTCTAATAGTATACTCTAGGGATCTAGGGTAAAAACTTAAATAAGAGAGGGAGTTTTTACTAAAACCTTAAGAAATTAAATAGAGAGAAAGAGATTTTAAGGGGAATTCTAAGTAAAAATAATAAAAAATAATAAAGACTTTATAAAATCCCTATAGAATTTAGGGTCTTTAATAATCTAAGTAATAATAAATAGAATAGTCTTTTAAATAGAGATAATATTATTCTTAATTTATAAATAAAAATTATCTTATTTAAAAGTTTTAATAATCCTAGCTTTAATTATTATTCCCTAAATAGAGAGAATAAAAACTCTATTTTATATAAATATCTTATAGAGAGCCTTTACTATATAAGGGTTAAAATAATTAAAAATAGGGAAATAATTCTTAAAGTCTAATTAAAAGTTAATTAATAACTATTTACTATATATATTATATCTAATATAATAATTAATAAAGAAGATAATAAAATTAGTAATTTTGGGGGGATTTATTTTACTACTTTTAAAGGTAGTAATTTAGCTATATATACTTAGGTTAATAAGGCCTTTAAAACCTTCTAGGATAGGTATCTAGCTATTTTAGTGTGGGGCTAGTAAAGCTAGGTAGAATTTAGAGACTTTGGATATTTTACTAGTACTTAAAGCTCTTCTCCTAGCTTAGTTTAGGGCTTATTAAATATACTTATGTGAAGTAGTATTCTTCTTTAGGGTAGTTACCTTAGGCTTTAATAGGGTAGAATCTTTATAGTATATATAGTTAAGTAGCCTTTTACTAGGGGTTTTAATTAATATATATAAGTAATTAAAATAATATTAAAATAATAAAGGTAAAATAAGGGAAATAAAGAATAAGAGTAATATTAATAGAGTAATAGTATAGGGCCTTAGGTTATAGTAAGTAGTAAGTTAGTGGGAGCCTTTAGAGATCCTAATCCTTAGTAATAATTATAATTATTCAACTATAAAGAACTATTATTACTCTAAGTATTTAAAAAGAATAATAGAGGGCTAATTTATAATAAAATAAAGTTAAAAATAAGGCCTAAAATAAAGAAATAAAGAATAAAAGAGTATTCTAATAGGGATATAACTTTTTAATAGCCTAATAGTAATTCCATAGTAAATTTACTAAAGGGATTTAGTAGTAAATTCACTAAGGAATTTTATAGTTTCTTCTAGGTTATAAGGCTGAGGGTAATATTAAGAGGGATTTATAAATTCAAATTAGGGTAATTACCTTAGTATTAATCTTTATTACTAGGTTATTATTATTATAGCTTAATAATTTATAAATAAAATAAGAGAAGTTATTATTAAACTCTAATTTAATAAAATTAGTAGTATAATAAAAAATAAAATATATAAATAAATAGGGGTAATATATAAAAGTAAGTCTTAGTAATAGAAAGTAGTTAAAATAATAGGCTTAAATAATAGTATGAAAGCTAAATTTAAAAGTAAAAAATAAACTTAAAGAGAGAGTAGAGAATAAGTTTAGAGGGAGTTAAAAGTAGGTAATAGTTTTATATAAGGTAGGAAGAGTAGAGGGTATAGTTTTATAATCTTCAAAGTAAGAGATTATAGAGATATTAATAAATTTTATAGAGGTGCTTATAATCCGGCGTGGTTTTAAAGTTATTATGAGGTAGGATAAGTTGTGGTTCTCGTAATATTCTAAGGGATAAGTTAAAATACTACTTAAAGAATTATAAGAACTTTAGAGACTTAGTTATAGAAGTAAGGGATTAAAATTCTTTTAAATTATTATCTCTATTAGTATATTATTTATATTTAAAATAAGTTCTACTAAGGTTAAATTAAATAAAATATTATCTTATTAATAATAATAGGCCTTATTAATTTATAGTTAAATATATAAAAGAGGGGATTCTTTTTTTATAGTAGTAAAAATAATAAAA
This sequence comes from Colletotrichum agaves, assembly GCA_036785465.1. Classification (NCBI taxonomy): domain Eukaryota; kingdom Fungi; phylum Ascomycota; class Sordariomycetes; order Glomerellales; family Glomerellaceae; genus Colletotrichum; species Colletotrichum agaves. The sequence continues at coordinate 1,029 of JAXISO010000821.1, read as the reverse complement.
TTTTACTAAATAATAAAAAATAATAAAATTATTACTAAAGTAGTAAAAAGTATAAAGTTTACTACTAATTAATATAGATTTTACTAGAATTAAATTTAGTATATATTTAGAGATAAATTAAGGTAATAAATATATATAATAAAGGTATTATAGTAGATAGGTTGAGGAAGGAAAAGAAGCTATTATGAAGAGGGAGCCCTAGAGGAGAGATATATTGTGGTAGGGTGGTCACGTAAGCTGAGGCTTATGTAACCTCTCTACCGTGGGCTCCTGGGTCCTAGGCCTTAGGAGACCTAGTGGGCTGGGCCTTTAGTAGCCTAGTGTATTAGGTAAATATCCTAATAGTAATTTTATTAAGCCCCTAGTAGTTAATATATAACTTTAATTTACCCCCCTTTTTAAGAATAAAGAGAATAGGAGTACTTACTAGGCTTATAAAGAGTTATATTTATCCCCTTTCTAATACTTTCTTAATATAACTTTATAATTTTTTAAATTCCTTTTCTACTAATAAATAAATAAGTTTAAAGAGTAGCTCTATACTTAATTCTAAGTTAATAGGGTGGCTCTAAGTAGTACTAATAACTATTATTTTACTAGTAAAGTTAATATTAAAAATATTCTTAAAGTTTATATATTCTACTAAAAGAACTAGTATTAACTCCTCTAGATAATTATAACTAATAATCTTTAGTAAATTAATTTATTAAATTTATTTAACCTTTAAAGTACTAATAAGTATTAATTTAGTATTATTTATAACTTACTAAAGCCCTTTTCTAGTATAAATAACTTTAATACTATTTTTACCTAGTAAAAAGGTTTACCCTAGTTCCCTCTAGTTAACTCTTAAGTCCTCTATTATTCCCTAGGGTATACTTAGTATTATATTATACTTATTATTATTACTAACTTTAAATATATATAATATAGTTCTTTTTATTTTAATATTATTCTTTAGTTATATAATAATATACTTTTCTCTATAATTAGGGCTAATAGCCCCTTATATACTTATTACTAGTAACC
>JAXISO010000820.1:0-11260 GCA_036785465.1 Colletotrichum agaves | reverse complement strand
TAAAATTTATATTAATAAAAGTATAAAGTATAATAATAAGTTAAATATTATAAATATAAAACTTATTATTTTTAAGAATTATTATATTAAAGTTAGTATTATTCTTAATTAATATACTAAAGTCTTCTCCTTTATATTAAAGAATAATACCTAAGATTTATATTATTATAATATTATAAAAATAGTAATTCTATTAATTTTTATTTAAATAATTAGTAATATAAGAAGTTATTTTAAAATAAAGGAATTTTAATTAATTAATAAAATAATATAATAAAATATTACTTTTATTAATTTCCTTTATTAATACTTTAAAAGGCTTAAATTTAAGGTTCTTAAAATATTATTTAAAATTCTTATTATTTTAAAATTTATACTTAATCTTAAATTTAATAGTAAATTACTATTAAGAAATAAAATTATTAAAGCCTATTAAGGAATATAGGAATATATATTTACTCTTTATAATTCCCCTATTATAATTTAAGACTTATTTAACTCCCTCTAATTTATTATTAATATAATTCTATAAATAAATAATAAATTATTATAATTTATTATTAATTATAATAACTAGGAAAAGTATAATTAAATATATATAAATAAATATTTTTAAAATAATAATAACTAGAGCTTTAAGGGAAATAAAAATTATAAAGTTTAATTTTATCCTTATAGAGATTAATTAAATTAATACTACTTAATATATAGGAATAAAAATAATTCCTATAATAATATAAGAAAGTACTAAAATTATAATAAATTAGGGTATTAAATATAAAAGTATTTTAAAATTAAGAAAATATTAGGATTTAGTAAATTTAAGTTTAAGTTCTCTTAGAATACTATAAAAAATAAATTTAGTACTTTTCTTATTTATTATAAAAATAATAATAATATTAATAATATAAATAATAATAATAATAAATTTAATTCTAATAATAAAGTATAATAATATTTATAATATTATTATTAGAATTAATTTAAATTTATATTCCCTCCCCTAGGTAATTTTATTATTTATTTTATAAATTCTATATTTATAATTAATAATAATAAATTAATAATAATACTATTAAATTAAATAACTTTTTATATAATTATAAAAATTAATTTAATTATAAAAATTATTAAGCCCCTATTTTAGTTTACTTAATTTATTTTACTTAAAAACCTCTATTCTATTTAATTATTTACTCTTAATAAATAATACTCTAAAGAAGTTTTTTAGGGAATTATATTAAATTTAAGAGCTATTAAAATCTCTATAATAGAATAATATTAAATTACTACTCTCTAATAATTATACCCCTTTATTATAATTAATAAATTAAATACTAATTAAGTAAGAGTTTAATTTAGAAATAAACCTTTTAAAGACTTCTTTAGTACTATTATAATTTCTACTATTTTTAATAATATAATTTTCTATATAGTCCCCTTTAATACCCTATTTTTACTTTATTTAAGAAATATAAATAAATTAAGAATTTATTTTAATAATCTCTAAAATTATTTACTTTAGAGTAGAATTACTACTCTAATTATATATAAATAGAGCTATACCTAGCTTTTACTTAATAATAAATAAATCTTTACTTAAAATAATTATTTAATAAATATTAAGTTTTATTAATTATACTACTATTTTAATTATCCCTCTATTACTAAGTTAATTACTCTCCTTTAATAAATAGGCTATTCTATTTAAATTATAATAATTAAATAATTAATAAAAATTTATTAATACTACTAACTAAATACTAAAAGCCCTTAATAATTTAAATTTATATTAAAGAATAATTACTTCTTTAATTATAAAATTATTTATAATATAATATATTTTAATAATAAAGTAACTCTATATATTATTAATTTAATAATTAACTTTAATACTATTTATTTTCTCCCTAATATTTTAACTAAAATAACTTAAAAGACCCTCTATCTCTATTAAATTTATATATACTAAGGCTCTTTAAATTAAATTATTACTAATACTAATTTTAACTTTATTATTAAAATCTTTAAGAAGAGTACTAAATTTATAATAATTACTATTAAAGTAGTCCTAATTAAAATTTACTACTAAATTAATAAAATAGAGAAGTATTATAACTCTTTATAATAAGTTTATATTATTATTTAATAAAAATTACTTTTTATTAAGTTTAATTTTATATTTTAAATAATTATTAAAATAATTAATAATACTACTAAATTTAATAAATTAATACTAATTCTACTTATTTTTAATATTTACTTATAAATTAATAATAACCCTACTCTCTCCCCTAATATTACTATTAAAGTTAGAATTATTTACTTTATAATAAATAATTTATATAAAAAAATTATTAAATATAAAGTTATAAATACTCTTACTATTTATAATAACTTAATTACTAATAAAATTATTAATTTCCCTTTTTAATCCTAAGTATATATTTATTATAAAAAAGGGAACTAATAAAGTTCTTATTACTTTATAATAATTATAAATAAAACTATTATTATTAAATTATTTTTAGGTCCCTAAAATTTTCCCTCTATTATAATTAAACCCTAGTATAAAGACTCTAATAATAATTATAAGAGTAATTAAAACCCTAATTCTATTTTATTAAACTTAGAAATTATAATTCTAATTATTTCTAATATTATTACTTAATATCCCTATAATAAACCCTATAAAAACCTTATTCTCTTAAATAATACTTTTAAGTAAAAAGTAAATTATATAATTTTTATAACTATTAAAGAAATTATAGGTTTTACTAGAACTGGATCCAGTATATATTTAGAGATAAATTAAAGTAATAGTCGTATATATACAAAGGTATTATAGTAAATAAGTTAAGGAGAGAAAAAGAAGCTATTACAAAGGGGGAGCCCTAGAGGGGAGATATATCATAGTAGGGTGGTCATATAAGCCAAGGCTTATATAATCTTATTACTATGGGCTCCTAGGTGCTAGGCCTTAGGAGGCCTAGTAGGCTGGGCCTTTAGTAGCCCAGTATATTAGGTGAATATCCTAATACTAGTAACTTTTACTTTTATACCATAATTCACCCAAAATCCACTACTCTTATATATATAAATTAAATAATAATAAATAACTAAAAATAACTAAATTTATCTATTAAATCCCTTATTATTTACTTATTTAAGTAACCTATTCTTCTATATAAATTATAATTATATTTATATTAACTAAGTAATATAGGGTAGTATTAGGCAAGGCCTTTATAAAAGTGTCTACTAAGTTATCTTTACTATTAACCTAGTAGACTTTAGAGAGCTTATACTACTTATATAACTAGTAAAGGGCCATAATATTAATTATAAGGTACTTCTCCTTTATAATACTAAGCTTTATAAGGCACTTATATAGTAAGTATAAATCTATATATATTATTATGGGGATAACTTTAATAATATATAGCTTTACTATGATCTAGTGGAGAGTAATAGAAATTATAAAGGCAAAGTTAACTCCAGTAATTATAATATAAATTTTACTAGCTAATACACTATAGGTAACCCTCTTATACTTTATTAAGTTATAGTAGAGAATATTCCCTTTTAGTATAAAGGTGGAGTTATTTATTATTTTATTAGCTAGAATAATAATATAGCCTAATTATAAAATTAAATTATAATTATTTATAAAAGATTCATTTATAAATATAAAGAGTTTTATAGAGAATAGTAATAATAAAATAAATATAAGGGCATAATCTAAATTTACCTTAAGTTACTAGAGGTACTTATTAAGGGCTATAATATGCTTATTAGTAGGGTCCTAGTACTAAGTAGTAGTAAATAAATTAAAGTAGGCCTTAAGTTAATAAATTAAAGTAATATAAGCTTTATAGGCTCTCTACTTTATATATTACTACTTTTTAGAGTTATTCTTAATATTAATAGTATTAATTTTAGTACCTTAGCCCTTTTAATAAAGTATAATACTCCTACTAGGTAATAATAAAATAGTACTACTATTAAATATAATGGGAGTACTAGGTGAGAGCTTCTCTTTAAGCTTAATTATAAACTTAGCCTTTACTAACTCCTTCTCCTTAAGGGCTAAAAATAACTTAATAAATAAATTAATAATATTATTAATTTATATACTAATAATAATAAAGTAAGGGTTTAAGTTAGAGGTAATAAGAAGGTAGGGGTTAAAAGTAGAGGAGGTTATTTATAGCTTATTTTAATAATAAGTATTATATATAGCCCACTAATAAGTACTAACTTTAATAATCCTATAAAGAGGCTTTATAACCTTTATAATAATACTAGAAGAGTACTAATTATGGATTTAATTAGGGAGATAAGTATAAATATTATGAGTTAAAGTTATTTAGGATTAAATATAAGTCTAAGTAATATTCCTAATCTAAAGTAAATAATTACTACTAAAAGAGGGGATAATAATTAAAAGTAAATATAAATTATAATATTAAATAATAGGTAATTAGGTTAATATTCTATATTTCTTAGTATTATTAATACTATAAATAATTAAGTAGGACTTTTTAAATAGAGTTATAGTTTTATTTTTAATTTTATTAATTATTTAGGAGTAAAATAAGTAATTATATTATTTAGAGGGATTAAATGTCTTAAAGTAAAATATCTTATACTCTAAAAGAGTATTAATTTCCTTCTCTTATAATTTCTAAAAGGGGAGACTATTATTAGTAATTTTATTATTCTTATAGAGCTTAATAAAGAGGGCTAAATTAGCCTTCTCCTTAAATAATAAAAATACCTAGTAATTAGTCTCCTATTTAAAAATATTAATAATTTAGGAGGTAGTAGTTATCTTATAAGGGTGGCCTTAAGGGTATTTAATAGTAGTAAGAGTAGGGGCGGGACTAGGGGCAGGGCTAGGATCGGGAGTGGGCTTAGCTTCGGGGGTAGAGCTAGAAATAGGATTAGAGTTAGGGGCCTTATCCGGGGGAGTAGGAAGGGTAATAGAATTAGTAACTTTAGGATTATTCTAATCCTCATAAAATAACTTTATTACTATAGTAGGAAAATCCCTAGGGCCTTAGGGTAAATTAATAGTAATTATTTTACTTAAAATAGTAATTAAATAATAAGGGCTTTATTATTTATTTTTCTTGTAATAAATATAAATAAGGAATTAGAGGGGGAGAGTAATAATATTATTAGTTATAGGGCTATTTTAGGTAGAGAGGGTATCCACAACTTTATACTTTATAGCCTCCTTTTAGAGATTAACTATTATATTATAAATAGTCTTAACCTAGGTAGTAATATTAAAGGGAGGGGTAGAGTTATTATTAATATAGGGGTAAGTACTAAAAATAAGGAGGGTTAGAACTAGGCTATTAGGCCTAGTAGTATTATTAATAGCCTTAATAGCTATTTAGAGAGCTAGTAGAGGCTAAATATTTAGGAGTTCCTAGTGGATAATAGTATAGGCCTAGTAGAGAGGGCTATAGTAGTACTTAGTCTTATTAATCCAGTAGTGGGCTTTAATTAGGATTACTTTTATAGTTATAATTATAAATTAGGTACTCTACTTGAATATTTTAGTAGTAAAGTTAAGATTAGTATTAGTAATAATATAATTTAAAGGGCCTTAGTAGATATAAATTTAGTAGAGGTAGAGAGTCTTCTATATTATTTTAATAAATAGATTACTTAAAAAGTACACTATATTAAAGCCTATAATAGTATTAATAATATAGAGAGTTACTTTACTCTTAAAGTATAAAATATTATAAATAACCTTATAATTAAAGTAAATATTATTCTTTAATATAAATTTAAAGTAATAGGGAGCTCTAGTATTTATTTAGTAGTATTAGTAAACCTTTATTAGCTACTTAATCATAGTTATATAAATAGGATAACTAGTATACTAGAAGAGGGTAACTAACTTTACTATAGAGGGGTGGCTAAACCGGCAGTAGAGCTAGTATAGCTCTATATTAATTAAAAAGCTACTATAAGTGAAAGTTTACTTATTATTTAATAAAAACTAAGTATAGCCCTATTTATAAATAACTAAAGTAATAATCTTACTCTAAAAGAAATAATTATAAAAATTATTAAAATAAATACTTAATTAATTTATATTCTTTAAGTAGAGTAAAAATAGTATATTAAAAAGTACTATATAAAAAATTATCTCACTAAAAACTATTAGAATAGTAATAGTACTAGAGGAGTCCTTAAAGGGGCCATTACTAAATTAAACTTATACCTAACTAGTAATAACTATATTAATTAAAATAATTAATTTTATCTATTATAAGACTACAACTTACCATTAGCTAACTATTAAAACTCTAGTAGCACCCGAATTAGGTATAATACTCTGAAAAACTTCCTCTAAATAATAACTATCCAATATAAATAACTAAATAGGAGTTAAATCTCCAAGTAGAATAAACTAAGCTAATCCAGGCGTGGGGATCTTAGGGCTAGTAATAAAGTTAAAACCTATAACTATATAGAAAGTCACTTAATTTAAGAGAGTTTTAGCTAATTTAATATTATTAATTATAAAGGGAGATTTAGTATAATAAGTAGTAAAATTAAATAGATCTAAATAATCCTCTTACTAGTAGCTCTAGAAATATTACTAGACCTTATTATTTATATTAAGCCTATTAAGTTTACTATTATTATTAGTATTATTATTATTACCCTTAAAATACCCTAAAAAAGTAGAAAATTCATTCTTAGTAATATTTTATAAGTACTTAAATTTAAACTTACTAAAGCTATTAGCCTATTTAGTTTTAGAATACTTCTAACTATAATAACTAAGTTTTCTATAAATTTAATATCACTTAATATTATCATAGTAATCACCACAATTTAATGGGGGGCACTAAGGGTAATTTTAGGGTATAGAGTAATAATTATTACTCTAATTATAGCAAAAGTTATAATTACTACTACTTTAAAAGTATTAATTTATATAGAATTAGTTAATCTTCTTAATATTCTCACTATTAATAGGGAACTAACTAATATTTTTACTTATCCTTAAAACTATACTAATAGTACTCTAAAGGGAGTTATATAGCTCCTAAATACTAGTTAGAGGTTTATAGAGTACTAACTTGTACTCCCTAATACCCTAGCAGGCCTTAATAAGCTTATTATATAATACTACTTTATTCTAAAACTCCGGGCCTAGCACTAGCTTTAGTATTATAAGTATTTTAAATAATATCTCGAGGACTTCTAATTTAGGCTTATCGGGGTGCTAGTGAATAAGATTAGGTAGGGTTATATTAATTTAGAGGGTCTTATTAGTAAGGTAAAACTCCTTATTCTTAAAGTAGGCCTTTATATTATTAACTATTTAATTAAAGGGGGGGAGAATAACTATACTTATAATATTATAAAAATAGAAATCTTAGGCCTTACCTTTTAGTATTAATAAGAAGACTTCACTATATTATAGGTAATTAATACTAGCCTTAGTATAGTAATCCTAAAAAATAATAAACTTTAAATCCAAAATATTTATAAGCCCACTACTATATTTAAGGTTATTACTACTATAAAACTTAGCTAAACTCTTAAGCTAGTAGGTAGTAGGAGGCTTATAAAGCTAGTAGGTAATACGAGACTAGGTAGAGAGGGGCAAATAAAGTCTAGGTAGCCTAATAGTAGGGTAGTAATTTTCCTTAAGAATAAGGGTATTTTAAGGTATACTCTAGGAATCTAGGGTAGAGGTTTAAGTGAGAGAGGGAGTTTTTACTAAAATCTCAGGAGATTAGGCGGAGAAAGAGAGATCTTAAAGGGGATCCCAAGTAAAAATAATAAAAGAGAGCAGAGACTCCATAAAATCCCTATAGAATTTAAAGTCTTTAGTAATCCAAGTAATAATAAATAGAGTAATTTTTTAAATAGAGATAATATTATTCTTAATTTATAAATAAAAGTTATTTTATTTAAGAGTTTTAATAATCCTAGCTTTAATTATTATTCCCTAAGTAGAGAGAATAAAAACTCTATTTTATATAAGTATTTTATAGAGAGCCTTTACTATATAGGGGTTAAGGTAATTAAAAATAGAGAAATAATTCTTAAAGTTTAATTAAAAGTTAGCTAATAACTACTTACTATATATATTATACCTAGTATAGTAATTAATAAAGAAAATAATAAAACTAGTAATTTTAGGGGAATTTATTTTACTACTTTTAAAGGTAGTAATTTAACTATATATACTTAAATTAATAAGGCCTTTAAAACCTTCTAGGATAAGCATCCAACTACTTCAATATAGAGCTAGCAAAGCTAGGTAGGATTCGGAGACTTTAAATATCTTACTAGTACTTAAGGCTCTTCTCCTAGCCTAGCTTAGGGCTTATTAAATACACTTGTGTGAAGTAGTATTCTTCTTTAGGGTAGTTACCTTAGACTCTAATAGGGTAGAATTCTTATAGTCCTTATAATTAAATAACCTTTTACTAGGGGTTTTAATTAATATATATAAATAATTAGAATAATATTAAGATAATAAAAGTAAAATAGGGGAAATAGAGAATAAGAATAATACTAATAGAGTAATAGTATAAGGCCTTAGATTATAATAAGTAGTAAGTTAGTAAGAGCCTTTAGAGATTCTAATTCTTAGTAATAATTATAATTATTTAACTATAAAGAACTATTATTACTTTAAGTATTTAAAAAAAATAGTAAAGAGCTAATTTATAGTAAAATAAAACTTAGAATAAAGCTTAAAATAAAGAGATAGAAAATAAAAGGGTATTCTAATAGGAATATAACTCTCTAGTAGCCTAGTAGTAATTCTATAGTGGATTTACTAAAGGGATTTAGTAGTGAATTTACCAAGGGATTTCATAGTACCTTCTTAAACTATAAGGCTAAAGGCAATATTAAGAGGGGTTTACAAATCCAAACTAGGGTAGCTACTTTAATATTAGCCTTCATTACTAGGTTACTATTATCATGGCTTAATAATCCACAAATAGAATAAAAGAAGTTATTACTAAACTCTAATTTAATAAAGTTAGTAGTATAATAAGAGATAAAATATATAAATAAGTAGGAGTAATATATAGAAGTAGGTCTTAGTAGTAGAAAGTAGCTAAGATAATAGGCTCAAATAATAGTATAAAAACTAAATTTAAGAGCGAAAAATAAGCCCGAAGAGAGGGCAAAGAGCAAGCTTAGAGGGAGCTAAAAGTAAGTAATAGTTTTATATAAGGTAGGAAGAGTAGAGAGTATAATTTCATAATCTTCAAAGTAAGAAATTATAGAGATATTAGTAAACTTCACAAAGGCACTCATAATCTAGCACAGTTTCAAAGTTATTATAAGGTAGAATAGGCTATAGTTCTTATAATATTCCGAGGGGTGAATTAAAATACTACCCAGAGAATTATAAGGACTTTAGAGACTTAGTTACAGAAGTGAGGGGTTAAAACTCTTCTAAACTATTATCTCTATTAGTATATTATTTATATCCAAAATAAGTTCTACTAAGGTTAAATTAAATAAAATATTATCTTATTAATAATAATAGGCCTTATTAATTTGTGGTTGAATATATAAAAGAGGGGATTCCTTTTTTATAGTAGTAAAAATAGTAAAGTTTCACTAAATAATAAAAAATAGTGAAGTTATTATTAAAGTAGTAAAAAGTATAAAGTTTACTACTAATTAGTATAGGTTTCACTAGAACTAGATCCAGTATATATTTAGAAACAAATCAAGGTAATAATTATATATATATAAAGGTATTATAGTAAATAAGTTAAGAAGAGAAAAAGAAGCTATTGTGAAGGGGGAGCCCTAGAGGGGAGATATATTATGGTAGGGTGGTTATATAAGTTGAGGCTTATATAACCTCACTACCGTGGGCTCCTGGGTACTAGGCCTTGGGAGGCCTAGTGGGCTGGGCCTTCGGTGGCCCAGTGTATTAGGCGAATATCCTAATAGAAATAATAAATTTAGCCCTCTCCCTTATTCTCTAAAAGGCTAGGAAAATTATTATAGAAGAACTATTATTTAAGAAGTCCTAAAAAAAAGAAATTAATACTCTATTTTAGTAGAAAGTCTTTAAATTTAAGATTTTTAACCCTAATAAGTAATATAATTAACTCTTTTAATCCTAAATAATTAATAAAATTAAGAATAAAATAATAACTCTATTTAAGAAATTCTATTTAATTATTTATAATATTAATAATATTAAAAAGTATAGGATTTTAACTTAATTTCTTATTATTTAATACTATAATTATAGGATTCACTATACTAGCTAGTTTTAATACTTTAGTAGTAGAGATAATAAGTCTATTATATATAAAGTAAAAGTAAGTTAATTAAGGTAAGTTATTTAAAGAGGAAGGCCTTAAAGGAAGGAATAATATTTAGTTAAGGAGGGTTATATATAGTTATGTGTAGATTATGTGACTACCTGTGTGACCGCCGGAGTATCTACTCTAAAGCCTTAGATCTATATAGGATCTAGTAATATAGGTAAATATCCTAATACTAGTAGTTTTTCTTTTATACTAGGATTTACTTAATATACTCTTTTAAATATATAAATTAAATAGTTTTATAATAATTATAAATATACTTTAATAGTATAAAATATATTCTCTCTACTTTTTACTCCTTACTTATTTAAGTAATTTATTCTTTTATATAAATTATAATTCTATTTATATTAATAAAGTAGTAGAGGGCTTTATTTAATAAGGCCTTTATAAAGGTATTAGTAGGGTTATCTTTACTATTAACCTAGTAAACTTTAATAAACTCTTATTACTTATATAATTAGTAGAGAGTTATAATATTAATTATTAATTACTTTTCTTTTATAGTACTAAGTTTAATAAGGTACTTATATAGTAAGTATAAATTAATATATATTATAGTAGGTATTATATTAGGGATTTATAATTTAGTAGTGATTTTCTAAAGAATTAATGTGATAGTAAAGGCTAGGTTCACGCTAGTAACTATAATATAAATCTTAGAGGCTAATATACTATAAGTAACTTATTTATACTTAGTTAAGTTATAGTGGATAATATTACTATTAATTATAAATAATATATTATGGATTCTTTTATTAGCTAGGATAATAATATAACTAAGTTATAATATTAAGTCCTAGTTATTAGTAAATAATTTATTTATAAATATAAATAGTTTTATAGTAAGTAGTAATAATATAATAAATATAAGGCTATACTTAAGATTATTCTTTAACTAT
>JAXISO010000819.1:0-11262 GCA_036785465.1 Colletotrichum agaves | reverse complement strand
ACAGACAGCTGACTTTGAATGGCTAGAAAATCGCTTAACAACACCAACAGCAAGAAGTACCCGTGGAACCAGCTCAAGCCACAGGAACCTGAACAGGGGGTTTTACTTTGGCCTGATACCATAGTAGAAGTTACACAACGCAATACACTCGCGTTATCTGACATATTATCCCATCTTCCTATGCACGATTGAAGCATATGGACCCCGCTGTTACATTTTCCATCATCCACGTGACTAGTCCAACTCCACGGCAGGTCCACCTCAGCGGGTTCCTGGTCTGCATGGTGAACAAAGCCAAAGGACCGAGTTCGATTTTCCATCGTCGACCTACAATCCTAGTATGTAACCAATTTTTTTCAGCATCGCGAATACACCCAAGAATGTCAAAACGCTGCGGCTGTTCACCATGTCCCGCGATCTTGAGCGACTGATCGAGTCACTCATTACTGATATTTCCTGCTACGGCGACCTGGGTGAGTAGGCCTTGCTGCCAAACTATGATGGAGCCAAATCTTCTCCATGCCCCCCCGGATTTCGCCTCAAATATCCGTTGACGGTGATGAGTTTCTGTGTCGTATCCGGAGAGGCCTCTCAGGCTTCCTTCGAGACTTTTCTTGCCTACTTATGGGTACAAGATGTTGATCTCGCTTCCCTTATTGACAGGTCTATAGGCTGCACCGTCTCCCACGTATTGGAATCCCTCGGCGCCTTCTACAAAGACGCACAGTTGGAGGGCAATACATGCGCATCGCCAGCTTTATCGGTTTCTAAAGAAACAAGTCAGCTGCTGTGGTCCACCGCATGGGACTGGCTCAAGGCGAGGAAGGACATTTCTGTTGGAGCGAACCGGAAATGGAATCACCTACCGTTATCTGACATACTCGCTATTCCAGACCCAGACTCTCAAAATGTGTCTGCAACCACTGCATCGGGAGACATTACTGGGGCGGACGCTCCGAGCGAAAATCCCCCACAGGACAAAGAGGTAACTTCGGCCGTCCCACAAAAAGACTTGCCTCGCAAACGACCTCGTGTCTATGTATCCGAAGATCGTATGTGGGAGTCCATCGCCGGACACGCGCCGGACTATAAGAGGGTTCCGAGGTTGGAATGGATGGCATTAGTGGGAATTGCGTCAACGAAGCGCCTGGGAATTCTACAGGGCGATTTAGGTCGCCTCGTCGGACAGGACAAGCGCTCCTTGCCCAAGAGAACCGATGCTCTCGCTGAGAAAGGCTACATTTCGAAGCGCACCACCCTGGTTAGGGGCACTAAAACCAGCAAAATGTGGCTCACACACTTTGCCCCAATACTCCCTACAGATCCTACCAAAGCGACCGCTGGCATGCCTTCCGATGTCGACATGTCACGAGAGGCTCTCGCCAATGATCTCGAACCCGTGGCATGGCGTAGCAGGTGGACGGGGGACTCGGTTGATTATGTCTCCTTGGCTCAAACCATCATGGCCGTCGTAAAAGCCTATCGAATCATCAGATATCACGACCTCCGGTGCAAGCTTGGAATCCTTGGTCTCCGATGGCAGATGAAAGTCGCCGCAAAAACTTGCCGCTTTTTCGTGCAAACGGGCGCCATTCAGTACGTGGGAGCCACCTTATCAGGCAAGCTATTCAAGGATTGCCTCAAATTCGACCACGACCTCACCCGCGAGGACTGGGCTGCCTACCTGGCTACCGGGAAGCAGAAAAACTCAATGCTCTGTACTCCTGATGTTGGAGGTACTGAGCTATTGGCAGCCGAAGGACTAGCGGAATCAGCTGAAGTAAGAGAAGCCGCTGCAAATACAACACCCGACCCTCGTCATATCTCCGGCAAGAGGCGCGTTGCCAACTGGGTACCCGACAAGCCCCTGACTATTTCTGTTTTTGACCACATCTCTGCTGCAGGTACCGCAGGTCTCTCGAATAAGCAAATAGGAGACTACACGCTGGGCTCATCGTTTAGGAGGTACCTTTCGTCTATCTCGTCGACCTTGGCTATCCACAACTTGCAGCCAGAATATCTTGACCAATTCCGAGTCTTGAGCGAGATGAATCGCAAGGGGAAGTCTCAACAGTACAAATATTATGCGCCCTATGGAAAAGAAGATGCACAGTCAGGTGTTCTCGTCCAAGGGGGAGACAAAGCACAACTCTCCAGTGTTCAGTCAGCGATCGACGAGGCTGCAGGCGGTGAATTGGGCCGCGCTTTCCCGACACCGGGCACCTTGCCAGACGCTGTCAGTGCTGGCCAAGGCCTGACAGCACTCGCCCATGGTCCTGGCAAGGGAATCAACGCCGGGGCTCCCAAGCGAAAAGCTGAAGTATTGGAATCACCGCGGGCCAGCCAAACTCAGGATTCTGCACCCCGTCGAGGGAAGCGTGCGAGAGTATCTGCACCTACCTACAACGAGAGTCCTAAAGACGAACCAATTCCGCTCGCGGTCAGTCTCGATCCCCGCAATGCACCGTCAACCAGATTGACTACCCGGCGAGGCACAAGAGGACGATCACAGGCTGATGTGGAACCCACTTCGCTGCTGATTACACTGAAGCTCAGCCCCGGAGCGTTGGCTAGTCTCTTACGTGCCCGAAGAGGCAATGCCACTGGCTCGCCGGAACGAGGGCTGGGGGCCGATACGAATGTGGTCAACGGCAAGCCGCAAGTTCAAGAATCAAGCATCGCTGTGGATGCCGAGAAGTATGCTATGATGGCACGCAGAGACTCCCAAGAGGCCGTAGAGGTGGACTCCTCGCAGGCCTTGGACGAGACTAGTGGTTATTCAACGGCAAGGCGAGGAGGACGACGAGGAAAGGGGAGAGGGGCGCAAACGAAAAGCGGAGGAAACGATCGTGCTTTCAAGTGCGAGAAGTGTGGGGGAACCTGGAAGAACGACATTGGTCTTAAATACCATGTCGAGAAGTCAAGAACGACCTGCAACCCGAATTATGTCCCTCCACCGTCTGCACCTCCAGAATTGGTTGACAGACTCTCCTTCCCATCCCTCAAAACTACGACACCACGACAGACCATATCCCGCGAAGAAGGCATCCCTTTCGTTCAACAAGCGGATGAGAAGACAACGCGGCGAACACGCAAGCATGATTCAGAAGACGCCGAGTTTGATCTGGACGAAGCAGAAGACCAAGAAAACGAAGAGGACGAAGAGGATGGAAAGATCGCGAACTCTTGGGCACCCAAAGGAAGTAATCCACTAAGAGACAGAAGCACGAGAGCTTCGCGACAACGATGGTCTAACCCTTCGTCGGAGTCAAGATTTGGAGCTAGAAATCGAACCAGTGGCCAACGTCAGCCCACGAAGTCTACTACTCTTCGGCCGCCAGTTTTCGAAGTCAAAATCTCCATGAGCGGTTTGATTTCTGATGCAGTTGACGACGTGAGAGACATGCCTACAGAACATGTTCCTGTCCAGCCGTCTCTCAAGGGTTCACGCCACGAAGAGATGCCGAAGATGTTCTCACCGCATTCCCGTGACAGGTCTTCTGCAACTAATGCTGATGATAGCGCACATTCAACGTTCACTCCCATCAATGGACGCCGACTCAATGGCCAACATGAGCCAGCCACAGCACCTGCGGAGCGTGCAGGCATGGTGACTGACTTATCCGGGCCATTACGCGCGGAAGCGGTACGCGCCAGTATCAACGCCGATGGAACCGGGTCTGGCCTTATGGAGAGAATACTTATGCATATTGTTCGCACAAATCGTGGAGTTTTCCCCGGTGGCCGTTCTGTGTGGTATGCTGTGCTCGCGACGTGGGAAGTTGCGTTTCCAAGTGAGCCTATTCCGCCTCATCAAAGCTATAAGGATGCGTTGGCCAAATTAGCCAAGAGAAAGCAAATCGTTGTTAGCACGCATGCCTTCAAAGATTCTAAAGGGAGGATGGCAAATTACCAGCTTCTGAGAACCCCCGGGGTTGAGCCAGGATCTCCGGCAGGTGCAGCCATGAAAGCAAAAATTATAGCAGCACATCCAACAGCTTACACGCCACCTGCATTCACGCCGAAAGATGGACTTCCCGACGAGGACCACAAAAACGCCCAGCCTGTCTTTTCTAGCAGGAGAAAACTTGTACAGGGAATTGAGGTGCTGGATGCGCCTTTCTACGCCAATAAAGCCGCAAATGAAAGACCTCCCACGCCCCCTGAAGGCCAGACTCCGCGAAAACGCAAGAGGAGAATGGTTACCAAGGATCAGATTGCTCATGCTGAGGACGAATGTCTAGACGGCACACGCCGCAAAGAGATTTTCCGCTTCTTTACGGATGGCAGTGAGGTTGCGCGCAACGGGTTGGGATATTCCGTTCCGCCAGCAACGGGCAGTTTTGCTACTCCTTTGGTCTTTCTCAAGCCCAATACATACCTGGGACAGGATGTGCCTGAGGACATCAGGCGGGCACTACTGCCGCCTGATGAGTTGGCTGCCAATCCCACTTACCCAGAAGCGCCAGCCGAGCCAGCTATGACCGATGATTATAACATTAGATTCACCAAGACCAACGTGGTTGTTGGCGAGAATGGCGTCTGGCCTGCTGCCGACGACAATTTGTTCGATATCGCTGCCGCTAGTGTTACGATCCGTGGTTGGATGCCAGACTCTCGGTGGTTTTTGAGGCAGAACTTACCGCAGAATATGGCTGAGATGGTCAAATATCGCGGGAGACCGCGGGCGAGGTTTCCAGGCAGCAACCAATTCGGCGATTTCTGCGACCAAGTCGACGCGTGTTTTGACTGGGAGCTGTCGACCGAGGGTATGAAGCTCATGCTTGCCGAAACGATCGCACCAGACTACATTTTCATCAATCTCGGGATTGATGACCTGCCTGGCGATTGGGAGAATCCTCTTCTTGACTGGAACCCAGCTAACCAGCTAATCTCGTCTCTCTTATTTGATGTGCGAACAACAGATCTAACTACCACTGCAGCCGATCACCTATGGGGCGGTGACTTGGGCCGACAGAGACGGAGGAAACGACGACAGAAGCAGCCCAGAAGTGAAACAAAGGAACTGGTAGTCGGCATAGATCTCAAAGTCCGAACACTTATTACCTTGCCCAAGGATTCGGATTTGAGGGAGGCGTCCAAGAAGAACAAAGGCCTCGACGAGACCAACGAAAGTATCTTGATAGCAGCGTTCGTTGCAACCCGTACCTTATTAGGAGGCGCTGACAGAGTCATTGAATGGGGCCTCATGATGACCTTATTCCCGGACATGGCTCTCAGTGCCATGCGAAGATTCTGGTCCAAAGCCCGGAAGGACCGCAAGACATTCATAAACCAGCTTACGGAACGCTTCCAAATCCATTTCATTCATGCATACGAAAACCGCGAGTTTCCTCCCATCGACTTCGAAAAATATGTCAACTACGACTGGGCACGTCTGATCAAGTGGACGGCGAATCTCATCGAGGATTCAGTGGAACTACCTGCCAGCAAGACTGCCTTGGACCAAGGTTATTCTCTCGGGTCAGCCTGGGCAGATGCAGACAACTGGCGCGACGACTACTATAACTTCCAGATGTCCGTCTTCAACCGGTTCGAAGCTGCAACCTCACGTGCGGCCACTTCGTTTATCGACACGGTCAAAGTGTCTGTCCAAGATCGAGACGCCAATGACCTAGTGACGGCTATGTCCTGGCTTCGGTCTTTGTGCTACACACCACGGGACAAATACTCACCCGTTGATATCAGGAAGAAAATGGCCAGCATTGGAGGCGGGGACGAAGAGCGCATTCAGAACATGCTCGAACAAGCAGTTGAGACCCTGCAAGGTCAGGGTATCATTACAGACAGCAAGCTGAAAGCACTCGAGGGACGGCCATACCGACTGACCGAGACTTTTCTGCCGAGGTTCAAGAAATGGACGCAACAACAGAAATTCATTGATGCGGAAAGGTTCAAATCACGACTTGATGGTAGCTTTCGACGGGGAGAGAAGATACGTATTCCCTATGTTCTCAAAGATGGCGAAGTCATGGCGATGATGAACCTGCAAGCGAGTGGCAGAGTTGCCGTTACGACAGTGGATGTTCCCAGCATCCCGCTTGGCTTTGATCCAGGCAACTACGAAAGCCGAAAGTATCCCAAGTCATACTACAATTTCGGCCTGGAGATAGCTGCTACTGATTCGTACGTATACGACGAGGATTTGGACATCGTTCACCAGGCAAGAAGTAATAGGCCTCCTCGTGAGGACCTGAATCGAGCCATCCCTTTGTGGTCCGACTTCTTTGGAGAGCTTGACATCGAAAGGTGGTCTCAGGTTCTCGGTGCTGTTGCGTTTACGATTGCGACGCGCGGTCCTCTAGACGTACCTTCTGTCTGCACCATTCTCAAACCTTACCTTCAAGAGTTTGAAGTCCAGCTAGTCTTCGACTGGGGTAGACGCAATGGGATTTTCAAGGGAATGGATTACGGAACGAGCTGCACGGTTGACGAGTGGTGGTGGCTTCTTGTTGGACGGCAGCGGGGAGCATAGGGGATCACACATCGAGCAGGATGATTGCAAAAGTGCGAGAGCAAAACTAGGATCAAGTTGTTCTTCAAAGGTGTAAATTACCGAAGGTTTCGTACATAGCTATGAGTAGGCATGATAACCGCATACCACCAAATGAGATGTAGGTTGCAAGATCAATCTGTAAAAGACCACCCCATCCCGTGCAATCATTCGAACGTTGATGTCGAATAAATCGCTGTCAAAAGGGAAGAAAACCAGAGTGGCACGAAGAACAAAACACGCTGAAGCCAATGATATGCCAATGGAGTACGTCGCTGGAAACCCGAGTCTGGCACCATGAGGTGCATGACGTCGTACCGCAGGCAAACCAGACGAACAACGACAGGAATCCAGCAAAGCTCATGTACCGGAACGCTACTGGCCGAAGGTATTCGACGTTAGAATCGTGAAGAAGAGGGATGAGCAGGGGCATAGGATTCCCCCGGAGGATACAAATCAACATCCCAGGCTACATGTCGAGCACCACCTTCATAATCATGGCCAGCAGGAGTACCACAATAGCTACAATAGCTCGATCCACCCATAATGGTACACCCTCGTCATGCGGTCGTTGGTGGATTTGCCGGACGTTCGGTGCTGGAGGTAACGAGACCGTCCTTGTCGGTGCCGGCACTGCTTGAGCGGGATTCGTGGCAGTAGACACAGAGTGCGATATCATCGGCGATTGGTCTGCCTCTGTGATTGTTCTAGGCGCAGTGCGAACAAAGCCTTCTGCGAGCTCGGCGCTCTCGGTGTCCAACTCATCCGTCCGTGAAATCGCTTGGGCAGGCGTTACCTCCCCAGAACCCCCCGGTTTGGCCATCTCGTCTTTCCATCCCATCTTCAGCTCGGGAGGCACCTCAATCTCGGCGGATTCCGAACAGCCAGCGATGGCTTTGACGCTTTCTTCGCACTCTTGTATGATCTCAAAATTGGTTTTGCCGCATGTTTGACATCTGAAGGCGTGAGAGGCTGCTGCGTGTCTCTTACGCACTGCGTCGCTCGTTTCGAGGCCGCCCAGTTGACCCCGTGGGTCTGTTTCCATGAAGCTGCGCAGTCTAGGTCATAGTCAGCCAGTGAAGGTCGGTTAGCGAACGGCAGTTTGAGAGGTGGCTTACGCGACCAGTGCTGTCCTCACTCCCCATGCGGGCTGCCAAGTCTCTTCGTGATGGCCACTAATACTAAGGCAGATCTCTCGGTTCGTTTCGAATCGACCGCTGGGGGTAAGGAACCGAAAGCTGGGCGGGCGAAGGGGGTATGTGGGCGGCAGCACGATGCGCCCGTGGTAGATTCCATCGCCGTAGGAAGAGTTCGGGGGCCCGCGGAAGGTGAAGTGCCATTCGAATAAGTCAGATTCTAGCGGTGTAGCCGTGTAATCTGGTGATGGTGAGTTGGAGAGTTCTTGTGCTTCGCGAACTGGAATGGTATGTCAGCGAGAGTGACGGAGGAATGGAGGATGACAAGGGAGTCCGTACGTATGCGCCGTATCGTGGGCGACTTGGAATTGAATTTGGGGGTTGCCATGTTGGCGACGCTGCGGACTTCAAGGTCGTGATGTGCTGCTCGGTGGGTTGTCTTTTGGAATGAAGAAGATGGTTATTATGGGGGGGATGAAGATGTAACGCGCATCGGCGCAAATTCCTGGAGGATAGAATGGCTCAGCGACACGTCTGGGGTTTGTTCGGTGACTATTCTAGTTGGCGGATTCAGGTAGACTTTCTTCGAAGAAGTCGCCGGGCCTAAGGACATGTGGCTTAGAGGAGTACAGAACTTCCGTATGTCGCGATACGGTAATACCTCATCGGATCCAACGTCACAGCCCCTGCGACCGCTCACGCCGCTGGAAGACGCCAAGGGGGGGGGGGGGGGGTGTCTGACTCCCTTATGCGACTACGCACCATACCGTCTGTGCGCGGGAATCCCTAACCCGAAAGGATCCGATAGCCGGATTTAACTATTGCGGGCTAGTTAGATACTATTATTAGTTAAAAAAGTTTATAATTAAGGCAGCTATATAATTATACTTACTTATTTATATTATTACTATAAAACCTACTTATAGTTATAATATTTCTAATTATAATATAACTTAACTATAATTAATAAGTTAATATATTTATTTATATAAAGTACTTATAATAAACCCTAGCTTATAATTAAATATTTATTTACTAAAAGCAAGTCCTATTCTCTATAATTTAAAATAACTTATAATAGCTAGTATTAGTTAAATATCCTAGATTATTATTATTTATTAAACTTTTCTAGAGCTATATTTCTTTTTTTTATATCTCCTTATATTTATTTATTATCTCTTTATTATTTATATTATACTATAATTCTTATTTAAGAGTCCTATTTTCCTATTATTAGATTTTATTATTATATTATTATTATATTTTCTAAGAATATTATTATTAGGCCTACTTAGAATTAGCCTATTCTAGAGATAAAAGTAAAGATTATATCATTCTAATTCTAGGATAACTTCTAATATAATTAAATTACTTATATATTAATTTTATTATTTAAGAATATAATTACTAGGAAGAGAAAAGTACTATTAAGTACTAATATTAAAACTACTAAGGATAATAAAAAGCTCCTTAAGCTTTAGAGACTAGTTTACTATAATTATTTTCTTTTTATAAAATAGTACTTTATTAATAAATTTAATATAATTTATAAAGCTTTTAAGGAAAACTTAAGTATAGAAAGTATATTATACTAAATTACTTATAATAAAATCAATATTATATATAAATAATATTAAATAAGTATACTTAATTTAATTATAACATATTTTTTATTATTTAGGTTTTATTTTACTATCTTAATTTAATATAAAATAGAAATTTATAAGATTAATCCTAGAAAGAAATATAAATAAATTCCTAAAAGAGAACCTAGCCCTTAAATTTCCTTAAATAAATATTAATACTATTTTTATAAAAGAATTCTTAATTAAGAATTTCTTAAAGTACTAGTTCTTTATAAATAAAATTATTAATATTAATAAGAATTATATACTTAGTCTATTTTATTTTAAGAGTAAATAAGATTATATTAATGTTACTATATTTTTATATAACTTAGATTTAATCTATTCCCTAAATATTTTTTCTCTTCTTTATATTTAAGTTTATATATACCTCTATTTAGAGTTAATTAATTTAGAGTATAGTACCCTTTAAACTAAACTTATTAAATTCTATTAAAATATTCTAAATTAGAAGAACCTAAAAAGATTAAGTATACTTATGTCATAGAAAGTATTATATATATTTATTATAAAAAGTACTAGAAGAAGAACTAAACTAATAAGCCTAAGTTTAATTACCTTATAAATAATAAAGTACCCCTAAATAATACTCTAGAATATAATAATAATAATAATAATATAATATAAAGGAAAAATATAATAATATAATAAAATATATAATAATACTTTTAGAATCTATAATATTTTTTTTAACTTCTAGGGAGTAATTTAAGTTTATTTTCTTATTTCTTAGTACTAATAGTAATAGTATAATCTACTTTAAAATACTATTATAACTTTTCTAACTTTAAATATTATTATCCTAACTATAATAATATAAAGTATATTACTATTTAAATATATAAATTAAATCTAACTTTAAATAACTAATTACTTAGTAATTAATTTATTATATATATTAAAATTAATTTTAAAAATATAAACTATTAATTATTAATAATAAAGTAATAAAGAATAAATTAATAATAGAAAAGAATAATATTACTTAAATATAAACAAGTACTATAATAATAAAAGATAAATACTATAATATTAATAAGAGTAGAAATAAAGGAAATAAAGAAATATAATTAAACTTAAAAATTATAATAATTAAGAATTATAGTAGACTTATAAACACACACAGAGTTAAATAATTTAAAGAAGGCTTAATTATATTAATAGGAAGTGCAGCTATAAGTCTAGTATATATACCCTATTAGGCTTATTAGGGCCTAACTAAGCTACTTAGTAGCTATAAAGTACTAACTAGACTATATTAATACTACTAGTCCCGCGACACACACCCCAATTGCACTAGTAAACAGTATAATTACCCCATTACGGAAAATGTAAAATATTATAAAAACTCTAGGTTTTTATACTAGGTTCTTTAGTATTTATATAATACCTTTATAGTATTATTTACTAGCTACTTTAGTAATCTAGTAATAGTGAATTATTATAACTTGATATAAAGTAAGTATAAATAAAGTATTTTATTCTTATTTTATTAATTATTTAGTAATTTACTCCCTTTAGTTAGTTATTATAATCTAAGTACCTTAGTTAATATTAAATAATATTAACCTATATAATTTTTATAAATTCTCTCTTTTTTCTCTCTAATTTATATAATTAGTAATTATATATATTAAATAATTTTATAACTTATATTAATATTACTATAATTAATTATTAATATAATATTAATTTCTTTTAAAATAGCCCTAATTTCTAAGAAGTATAAGTTTATTATATTCTTAATTTTAATAGTAGGTATTATAAATATTTATAAGAAGAGTACTAATTTTTATAAATTCCTCTTATATTACCTACTATTATTCTTATAATACTTATAAGACTATTACTAATTCTAAGTAGGCCTAATAATAATATTCTTAGAAAATATAATAATAATATAATAATAAAATCTAATAATAGGAAAATAGGACTCTTAAATAAGAATTATAGTATAATATAAATA
>JAXISO010000818.1:0-11285 GCA_036785465.1 Colletotrichum agaves | reverse complement strand
ATTATTAAGTTCTTCTTAAATATATTATTTATAGGCTATAATACCTTGTTAGAGTCTTACAATAAAGACTTTATTCTCTTAAATAATAAATTACTATTTAATTTTATTTTAATTAGTATATTTATTTTCTAGTATTTTATTTAATTATTTAATTACTTTATAAGTAATTTTATTATTAGGATAATATATTATAATAAGTATTTATTAAATTAGGGGTAATATTCTAATAGTATTATATTTTAATTTTCCTTATAATTCCTTAGAATATTATTCTATATATTCCTTAGTATTAGAATATATTCTATATTTATTATTAAAATAAGTAATCTAGTTAATTTATTTATATATTATTATTTAAATAATTATATTAATTTATTATTCTTTAAGTACTAGTTATTATTTCTTAGGTTATTTATATTCTTTTATAATATATTCTTCTTTTTTATAATTATAATATTCAATAAATTTCTTTTAATAATTATTCTTAATTATTTAGAATATTATATTAAAATTTATAAGTCTACTACATTATTTATAAATAGTGGATTAATTAAATATTTATAATAAGTACTTATTAAAGAGTTATTCTATAATATAGTTTCTTCTTAAATAGTAGCCTTCTTTAGGTTATTATTATTATTTAGAGTTAATTAATTATTATTATTCTCTTTTTTCTCTATATTATTTAAATAAATAATTATTAATTTTAATTATAAGTTTTATATATTAAGGAAAGTTATTAGGTTAATTAATTTTAATAATTTTATTTTTAATATTACTCTTAAGTTCTTAGTAGAATATAAAAATCTTAGTCTTTTTAGTAAAATTAAACTAAATATTAAGTTATTTAAATAAAGTAGTATATTTCTTAGTTAACTTAGTTTATTAAAGTTATATAAGGTTTTATCTAGTTTATTATGTTTTATTAGGGTTCTAGAATAGGGAGTATAGTACTTCTTTAAGTTCCTTAAAGTTAATATAAATATTATATATTTTAATTAAATATTTATTTAGAGTTTTATATTTAAAGAACTCTTTTTAAATTAATTTGAATTATTTAAGGGCTTAGCCTTTAAAATAAATAATTATATATATAACCTTCTTAATTCTATTAATAAAGTTTCCATAATAAAAGTTTTAATAGTTCTTAACTTAAATCAGGAATTCTTTAAGCCAGGGCGGACTTCTTGCTTTTGTGCCCCCACTCACTATACATATAGTGTTATGGATAAGTCAAGCTTCCTGGTCAGGTATTGTGGGGACGGAGGGCCCACACGAAGGTGAGAATCACCGCGCTCACTGGCTAGATTCTTGCTTGTACGGAGCCTGCGATCTCAAGCCACAGACAACTGACATGGGGCTTCTACTTTGGCCTGATACCGTAGTAGTGACAATAAAACAACTGTTATTGCACTCCTGGAGCCCTCAGTGCTGCTCGGCACTGTACTTTTAGTTAGTTGCGCACTCCAACTATAACTTGGGTTAGCCAAGTTGCGAATCGGGGGACCATTGCCGCACAGAAGAAAGCGCTTATTCCAGTGCATGCCCCTCGTGAGAGGCAATATGTTAACCTAAACTAGGATGGGCCAAGAAGTAAAAGCTTCAGGACAACCTTCCCAGCTCTTTATAATGAGTTAGATATTTGGAACTACTTCAATTAGAGAGGAACTGCGGTAACAAGACTGTATTAAGGATCTTTAGTCAGTGTGAAGAAGAAGACACTGAATCACCACACGAAATACCAGAGCAGTATAAGAATTATTAAGCAATGTAGACTGCCATACTATCGAGCCTAACTAGCCACTAATGCATTAAAACACTGTTTGCCTCTCATGCCACCCTCTCCTGGGCTAGGAAGAACTGAATACTAACCCTGCCTTGGCTATGCTGGATGTCCTGGGGCCTATTGATAGTGTTAATAAGCTAGTCTAGGTTGCCCTAGGCCTTGTCCACGTTGTTGGTCTTGGAGAGTATATATAGGCCTAAGCTACTAATTATCTCTACTATGTTAATATTTTTATTATTCTTTATACTAGTGCTTGCCCTAATTATATTAATAAAATAGTGGAAAGTATAGACTAGGGCCTCCTTATAATTATTCTTATTAATAGTATATTGGATATAATTATAGTCTAGCTAGCTAAGTTAAGGTACTTTAAGTATATATTTACTTATTATTAAGTACTTAGAGTTATAGTTAAGGTAGTCCTAGAAGAAGGTAATGTAGAAGTTTACTAGTAATTTTCCCTTCTTATTTTTAAGTATAAAGACTATATATTTTATATTCTTTATAGCCTATTAGCCCTTATTATTAATATATAGGTTAATCTCCTATAATAAGTTTTCTAGGTTTAGTTTATTACTAGTAGTATAATTAAAGTAGTTAAGAAAATTAGCCTTAAAGAGGTACTTAGTATACTAGTAGCTATATTAAGTAATACTGCCCTTTATAATAAAGGTAATCTTTTTATAGTCTAAAGAGAATTAAGAAAGTACTAAAGTAATAGCCTTATAAGCTCTAAAGGTATTTATAAATATAAATTTATGGGTAGTTATAAAAGGTTACTTTAATTTAAGGATTTTAGTATTAATAATTTAGAATATTTTGAGGTTAGGAATATCTATTTTACTATGGTTAAAAGTATAGAGGTAGTTAATAGTATTGGGGGTAAATACTACTACTATATTGGGTGCTCGGTGTGAGCCTGGAATATATTATTGCTGGATTATATTTAAGGGAAGGATATAGGTAATAACTATACTTATATCTTTAATATGTCTAGATTGCGGAAGGTTCGGCGCAGCTTGAAGGGTGTTCTTAGGAGGTTAGTAGTGATGTCTCGGGATGGCGGGTTTTGGTTTTTCGTTCGCTGAGGTTGACAAGCTGGAAATGGAAGGAAGGTACCGGCAGAAGGCAGAGACAATACCTTCCTATCAGGATCGTTTAGGCAAGGAGAGAGGTAGATACTTAATCCCAGGGCTCGCTGCCTGGGTAAGAGGCGGAAGGTCAATTCGGATGAGGAAGCCACGGTCTCAGTTAAGGAGGAAGGTACGCGCCCGCGCGAGATAAAATAAAAGATTTAAAAACACAGCACTGTTAAAATCTAGTTGTCAGTTGAATGTCAGTAGTTTATGTTCTCCTTACTCATTAAGTTTTCCCTTGCGCGCCTATATATATGGCAAATGACTAAGGGGGGGGGGGTCGAATTTGCTTTGATTGGATTTGCGGAGGCGCTGCTGATCAGGTCTGCAAAGGGGTTTCTGATAGCAAAAGAAGCCATGATTTGGTTTCGGAGACATCTATAGTGGTTTGGTCGACGCCAAGGAAGAAGGGTGACCTCAAGGATCAGCTCGACTTATACAGCAAGCTTGAGAGGGATCAGAATACAGGGAGACTACTGTTTCGGAAGGTTCAGAAGGGCTTTGATGACAAGGACTATCAACTAGCAGCAGCCCAGCAGAAGATGGAGGCACTGCAGGCACAAGTTGAGGCTGGGAAAGCAAAGAAGAGGAAGAGGGTCCAAACAAGCCCAAATTCGAAGTTTGCTGATATTGAGGCTATTCGGAGGGCTCAAATCGAGGCGGGCGAGGTTGGGAGTAGCACAGATGAATCCAGAGAGTCTGAAAACCTTAGTGACAGCGAAAGTTGGATTGTTGTTGCACCATTATAGCGATAATTGAACTTTGAAGTTGGTATATCATAAGTGATGGCATCATTTTTTGGGGGGGAACGGAAGTGGGTGTGGGACGTTGCTTGAAAATAAAGTAGGAAGCAGATTGTCCTGGAAACAACGTGGTAAAATCAACCTTCCCCTATATAATCCGGCTTCGTCACTTAATGCTTTGATGTAACCTTCTCGCCGGTTAACTTTTCAACATATGTCTTGGCCCTATCGCATCATGTCAGTGACTGAATCTCCTCTAGGCTCTGCTTAACCAGAGCGAAACTTACATGTCGCCCATAGCAACCATACAGACTGTCTGCCACATACTAAGGCCGATGCGTGGGGTAACCCCGCGGTAAAGACCCTTGAGGCCATTGGTCTGGTAGATATACCTAAAGGTGTTGCCCACCGTCATTGTCTTGGGACGGTTCGGATCTTCCTTCTTGCTCTGCATCTCGACGCGGATGACCTCAATCGGCTGGTTCCAGCCCGAGAAGGCACCGCCCAAAGCCGAGGCTGCGATTTTCTCCAACGCGCTCAACTCACCGCCATCTTCCTTCTTGGTAACCTTGCGGATGCCCTGCTCCGCAAGGCGGCTTAGGCCGAAGCGCGTTCCCCAGTTTGTCATTTGGCGGATGGCGACGGCATGGACGCCCTTATTGATTCCGCGGAGGCCCTCTTGTCGGTAGATATCCATAAACGTGACCCAGATGGAGACCGACTGCCCCGACGCGGCCATCTTGTGCTTGGTAATCTCGACCGTCTTCATACACGTACAGAAACCCATGGTCGTGTACGCCTGCGCGACGCCGCCCACCACGCCGCCGAAAATGCCGCTGCCGAACTCGCTGGCACCTGCGCTGCGCGCGTAGTACTCGGCCTCGGAGGCGACGAAGAGCAGTACCGCGCCCTTGGTTGAGGCCTCGATCCAGGCCCATGGAATGAGGCCTTGGTAGACTAGACATGGTTTTTATTTCGTTTTAGATCAGCAACGTCGGTGGTGGGTGATATGGGGGGAGGAGGGGGAAACAACACACGTACAGCCAAGGACACCACCGCGGTTCCAGATACGGCCCAGGGCTGTCGCGAACCCGTCGCCTCGATTGGCGGCCATGGTCGTCTTGATGACCTCTAATGGCTGGCCGAGGGTGGTCACCTCGAATAAGTTGAGGCCGGCACCGAGGAGCAGGTTGGAGAACTTGATGGGCTTTTTCTCCGGCTTCTGCGGCTGCGAGGCCGCGACGGGTGGCGCGGTTGCAGCGGACATGACTTTGACGGATGTTGCGCAGGAAAGGGGGAGGGCCCCTTTACTTGGGGTTGGGCACGAGAGGGTTGCTTCTTCACAGGTGCTAGCAAGGCAGATAGATAATCAGGGCGGGATTCCCGGTCGGCGGTCCTGTTGTTTACATGTACGTATTAGTCACCGAACAGAGCTTCCAGACCTCTCCGCCCAAGGGGATGAATACCGCCAAAGAGTTACGTCTGTGGCAATGAGCTGTGAGTAAACGGCGCCGGTCGACTGTGCAATTGAGCTTCAGGAGACCAGAGTTGTGAGAAGGGGTGGATTGGAGAATGAAAGGTAAGAGGATGCGTGTTTTCTCCTAATTACGAATCAGTGTGCTGCTGATCCCCGACTCTGCATGAGCCTGTTGGCGAAACCCTGCCCGGCGTCCCCAACACCATCCCTGGCTACTCAACGCAATTTTGTAAGATATGATATCGGGGGGGGGTTCACGGATAAGGCAGGTGTAACATCAGTTCCCCAGATCACCAACAAGACCAATACGAGATGGACAGGGGCACTATGGTATCATTGAAGGACGTAGTTCTGATAACCAACAGCTTCAAGCACACTAAAGATTACGCTAGACGAGACCCTCGACAGGCTGGGGTGGGGCTTCAAAGTACCACAGACGAGAATGGGTACGTAGGCTTCTGCAAAGACGTGATTACTCACTGCTTCAATCATTCAAGTGACTAAGATACGCAAGGTTCTAGATCCGCTATTGAATCGTGAATCATGTACGAGACCAACACGCAACTCGACACGGAGCTCGGGGGGGGGGGGACTAATAGCTAGTTTAAGCCCTTACGGCGCTAATCTGAACACCATTCTTGTGGACTGGGCTGACCCGAATGATTGGCACATAGGAAGGGTTGACATCCCGATTCTCAACCGCCTTGAAGCGGCGAGCAAACCTCGCAACGCAGTAGCTCGCCTCGACGGTGGCCATGGTCTGGGCGGGGCAGCGTCTGGGACCGCCTCCGAAGGGCATGAAGCGCCAGGACGGAGACACTCCAGACCAGCGTTCCGGCTTGAACTTGTCGGCGTCCTCACCCCACAGGTCCTTGTCCCGGAACATGGTCACCTTGTCGACCCGCACAATGTCGCCCTTCTTGATGTAAATCGGCAGCTTCCTGTCCTTGCCGCCGCCCACTGGGAGCGTGCTGTCCTCGAGGCATGTTCGCGTCTGCGTGAGATTGACGGGGTACAGCCGGTGCGCTGCCCAGGTTAATCAACATGAGCTTTCTCTGGCATTGTTCTATCCGCATTCGTTGCAAGGAATCAATGGAAAAAACAACTCACTCTCGTTCAGCACCGCGTCGAGATATTTCATGGATCTCAGGCGCTCATAGGTGAGATGTGCGTCCGGGCCGTGGGATAGCACCTCCTCGCGGACTTTTGCGTAGATATCGGGGCGGCGGGCAAGGTTCCAGAAGACGTTGCTGATGAGGATGGCAGTCGTGTCGTTGTTGGGCGCGAACAGGACCAACATCTCGGACCGGAGCCGCTCCCTGTCCTCGCCAAAGTGGGGGATCATGGACCAGAGCAGATCCGTCCTCTCGGGCGTCTCCTCGATGGCGCCGCCGTCTGCTGCTGCTACCGCCTGTTGCCGCCGCCGCCGCTGCTGCTGCTGCTGGGCCATTTCTGCGTATGCCTTATCGATGAGGCGGTTGACGTAGGCGTGTACGACGTCGATGGCGTCGAACCACGCCTTGTGCCGGAAAAGCCAGAGCCACCTGACCATCATCAGGCGGAAGCGCAAGCCGCGCAGGACCTCCGTCATGGCCCATGCCACGTTGGCGCGTTCGGGATGCAGGAGGCAACCGATGGAGTCGCCGAACATGAAGTGTGTGGACGTATCCAGGAACTGCGAATTGGCTTGGTTAGAACAGAGCAGGCGTTTGGCGCCAGAGAGACAAAGATGTGGAGGAAGGGGAGAATAACCCATCTTTGCAACAGCATCTGCATGTCAAAGGTAGACCCGTCCTCGGGGATGAGGCTCAGGAGGTTATCCGTGTGCTCCTCCAGACGCCGTGTGTCGATGACGGCCTCTCGCGCGAAGCCTGGCTTGATCAGCGATTTGCTAAACTCCCACTCGTGGCCGTCGACAGTGCCGACGCCTCGGTCGGCGAAGGGCATGGTTGCGCGGTTGTTGCGTCGCAGGGGGGCGACGCCAAAGTATTTCCAGACCGGCGTGGCGAACATGGCCTTCATGTTCTCCGGCTCGGTGGTGTGGATGAACCTCGTCCCGAAGAAGTTGTAGGTGACCGTCTTGGCCTTCCCTTCGACGTGCAGGTTGCGGAGCCATAGCAGGTAGGTGTGTTTCTTCAGGGACGAGACCATCGCGAAGACCACGTCCAGGCCCAGGAAGGGATCCAGCTGCGGGTAGCGCGGGATTGCCCCATAGCCCTTCCGCTGCTCCTGGAAAGACCTCCACAGGTAGGAGGTCAACGATTTGGTGATGAGGCCGACTAAAACGAAACAGACGACGTACTGCAACCTGGGTGCATCCAGCACCACGTAGTCAAGGTTGAAGTCCAAGCTGCGCAGAGACTCCATCTTGCAACCGATATCACTAATTCAAACAAGGACGGCCAGAACAAATGGCAGTGTGCATGCAGTCAGTGCTGGGTACGCTCCAACAAAGGCCCTCGCTCCATTGCACCCCTGGCTATTATAAGACAGCACTTTCTCTCTCTCTCTCTCATAAGATGATTAGAACAGACCTAGCCAGGCGGTGGTCGTCACTGGAACGGAGTTAAGGGTGATCCAACTTACCGGAACTCTGGGCTCGGGGAGCTAAGAAGGGATGTCGGGGAAGAGCACAAAATACAGTGTTTATGCAGTGACTATCTCCGTCGGCGCCCCATACGTTACGGACCCGGATAATATGTACTACGGTAGGTTATCTTTTGGGATCCCGCATATCCCAACGGCTGCGGGGCTCCCCGCAATCCATCCCAATGAACCTCTCACATCCGTCTTATTCGTAATTCCAAGTATCAACATCCTACAGTACCAACTAGGCATCGGACATAACCAGCTAGATCTGTAAGTCTAGATATCTGCACATCTCATAGACAGGTGGGCTGGTTGTGTCGAAATTGGTGATCTCTGTATTGTATTGTTGTTACTGCAGAACTGCGCGATTTTCGCGCGGAGATACGAGACTCGCAAGCTGTCAGGCCCACATCACCATAAGCGAGATGCATGAGTTGGATGTTCAGAGGTATGCATTTACGCCCAAATATGGGATATTTGCATTAGCTCTATACAACCTCCTTTTCTTTAGTATATATACTATTTTTTAGTATATTAATTAATTATATATTAATTAATTAGTTTTATACTTTATACTATAATTACTAACTATACTATTACTTAATAGTTATAAGCCTAGTTAATTTCTAATAAGAGTATTTTAAATTATAAAGTTATTTTTTAATAATAATTAAAACTATAAATTAATTATAAAGTAAATCTTTTTATAATTAAAGTTATTATAACCCTAAGTATCCAATTTAATTATATAATATTACTAGTAATTATATTAAATATATAATAAATAGGGGAAATTTAAAGAGATTAATTAGGTACCCCTTAAAATAATTATTAATGGAAGAAAGACTTAGAAAGAGAGGAAAATAATTTCCAATTAAGTAATAATAAATCCCTTAAATTAATAAAAATCCCTTAAATTAATTACTAAATAAGAGAAGCTTAAAATAAGTTTAAATAATATAAATATAAATACCCTGTACTTATATAGTAATAATAATTAAGTTAAATAGTTTGGCTATATTATAATAATTACTAATTAGTATAGAATTAAGAATTATATTAATTTAAATAAAATTATTAATAATAAAAAGCCCACTCTTATATTACTACTAAATAATAATCCATTATTTAATAATAGAGCTTAAATTACTAAGCTTAAGTATTAAAGTTAACTAGAGGATTATAAGTATATTAGGAATAACCTAATTAAATTAAATAAAAATATTATAATATTAATTAATTAGATTTATTTTAGCTAAGTAATTAACTAGCCTAATCCTTAATTAATCCTTAAAGCCCTATAATAATAGCTCTAACTAGATAATTTCTTAAGATAATACTATATTCTCTAATAATATAATACCCACCTTTAATTAATTAAATAATCCTAAATATCTAAATAATTAATTACCTATTAGGAAATACTAGAGAAAGCTATAGTAGTAAAGACATTATCCTTAATAAGTTCTACTTCTTAAGTCTTAGACTTCCTAAATACTATTAAAGAGATAGCTCTAGACTATTATACTAGTACTACCTTCTCCTTCTTAAATAATAATTATAGAAGTAAGGAATAGGAAAAGAGAAATAATTAATTTTCTTTTATATAAATACTAGGTATAAAATAGGCTTATTAATTTTACTATTAAGTATAAATATTTTACCCTAACTAGTTTATACTATTTAAACCTCTATTATTAAAGTAATTTAATGGCTTAAGTTTTATAACCTAGTAGGGAGAGAATAAAAACTTAAAAAATTCAGAGAAAATAAAATAAAAGTATAGTAAGCTAGAGTACCCAGTATATTATAAGTTCTTTTTAGTATTAGAATACTATTATTTAAACTTATATAAGAGAAAGTCCTTATATAACCCTAACTCTATAGTAAATAAGAAATATATTAAGGCTAAATAAGTATAATTAAATAAACTAGAGAACTAGAGTATTAAGGAGAAACTAGAGAAGAAAATTAAGTAACTAAGGAATAAATTATAATTATTTAATAACTAGAGGAATAATAATAATAATAGTTATTATGTATTATAATTTAGATCTTAATTCTAAGATTATTATAATAAAATAAATATATCCCTCTATAGCTAGGATACCTAAAATAATAATAAATTAATTTATTCTTCCTCCTTCTATACCTTTAAATAAATAAATTTTATTACTAGTAATACTCTCTAGAGTAATATAATTATTAATTATAAAATTATATTTTATATTTATAATAATATTAATTATATAAGTAATCTTAATTATACTTAGTAAAAGTAGATTCTTATAAATAGAGGAATAGTTATTATAGAGGTAATTAATAAAATAAAAGTTAAGCCTAATTAAGGGGGTATAGGAAAAAAGAGTATATTAGCTCTAAATATATAATATTATCCATTATACCTAATAATATTACTCTTAGTAAAGGTCCTTTAGAATAAAGGCCTTATATTTACTACTAAGATCCTAGGCCTTAAAAATAAAAAGAAAGAGGTCCTCTATTTTACCTCTTATTAATTAGGATAATATATTATTAAATATTATTCTTAGGAAAAAAGAGAGAATAAACCCAAGTAAGTCTAATTTAATATTAAAAATAATAATTAATTATATACCAAGTTTAAATCCTCTAAGAATAAGTAATTCTTAAAAGCTAAAACTTAATTATAATATAAATAACTAGGCTACCTAAGTATAAGAAGCCTAGAATAAATAATAAAGACTACTATAAGTATTAAACTAAAAGGAATTACTAAGAATAAGTATAAAGCCTATATAGTTAGTAAAGTAATCTAATAAGTCTTAAGGAGACCTCCTAACTATTAGTCTATAGTACTAGGGAACTATATTACTATTAACTTCTTCTCTATAAGTAATACTTATAATAAAAAGAAGTACTTCCTATTACTTATAAATTAATAGTTAGACTTTATTTAAGGATAAACCCTAAAAACTAGGAAAGAGGGCCTCTAGGTAATACAGAAAATTATTACTTATCTTAAATAATAATATAGTATTATAGTATTTATTATTCAACTTAATTAAAATATAACTCTTAGGAACACCTTTAATATATAAGTAGTAATAAAAGGAATACTTATTAAAAGATTAATAGATTATATAGGTACTTAGAACCCTACTAAGAGATATAATGAGATTATATTTATAATTATAAGATCTCTAAAATATTAATTATAATTTCCTAAATTTATAGTACTAGAACTTATTAAAATAGTAATTTATTTAATAAATAGGCTAGGTTATTACTACTATAAATAAAAGACTCTAGAAGGTCTTATTAATAACTAACTTAATAAATAGCTAAATACTACCTATTACTAAGTAGAGCTCCTATAAATTAGTTATCTTAAGAAATATAAATATTAAGTATACCTATTAATAAAGACCTACAAAAGGGATAAGTAGTATATAAATAAAACTCTACTAAGAGTATATATTAACTATCTCTATAATTATAATAATACTAATATTTACTAAATTTAGGTACCTCTATTAAGTAAAATCCTTTAAACCTATAATATTACTTTTAAT
>JAXISO010000817.1:0-11289 GCA_036785465.1 Colletotrichum agaves | reverse complement strand
GTATATTACTTAAATCTTCTTTTATATATCTCACCTTTTTTTATTTAATATATACTATAAATTTCTAAATAAACTTATTTCCCTTATAAGGAATAAAATATTAGTATTTATTATAATTCTTATTTTATAGTATTCTTTAAATACTTTTTCTATAATATTAGGTATAAACCCTAGAATAATTTACTAGATTCTATTAAATAAGGCTATTTCTATGTAAAAGTAATTTATTCTTCTATTTCTAGACTTAACTATTATATTATATACTAGGAAATAAAAGGTTAAGTAAGTATTAAAATTAGCCCTTATAAGGTTATTAATTAACTTATTTAATTATTAAATTTAGGTAGTATAGACTATATTTTTTAAGTAAGTATTTTACTTACTCTAGGAGATAATGATTCTTTAGTTTTAAGTAAGACTTTATATTTATTTTACTATTATAATATTTAGTATTATTTCCTAAATTATTCTTAAGTCCCTTAGGGCTATTATAGTTCTAAGGGAATAAGTATAGAAATACCTTTAGAAAGAAGTCTGGGTTATGGGAATTTATAAACTCCTCTCCTCTATAACTTATTATAAAAGGCTCTAACTTATTAGAAGTAATAATAGTACTCTTAGTTAGCTTAAGGGGCTTTGATTTTTACTAATACTTATTAATTACCTTTATTACTTATTAAAAGGTAATTAAATATTCCTAGAAATTAAGCTTTAAGAATACTTTATTTATTATAAGCTTAGTACTTATTAACTTAAAGAGTTTAGTTTTTATATATTAAGGATTAAATTTATTTAGGTTGTGGTATTAAGATTAGAGACCTCCTAATCTTATATTACTCTTTGCCTTAGTGTGGACTATATTTAATTCTATATTTTAAAGTATAGAGATAACTTTATTTATACTATGGATAGGTTAATTAGGTTGTCTGTGCTCTATAGGAGGTATATAGTATCCTACTTGGATTTCATTTTCTATATATAGGTAATATTCTTCTATTTAGTTTACTAGGGCTTTTAGTACCCTAGTATTTATATAATTATTCCCCTAGTTTTCTAGGTTCTTATTATTAATAGAAATATACTTATATAGTGGGTTATTTATTTTTAATTAAATAAGTACTCTCTTTAGTTTTTATAGGTTAATTATAAGTATATATTATAAATTTAAAAGAATAGACTTCTAGGACCCTATAAAGTATATATATAAATATTCCTACTTCTCCATAAGTAAATAAGTTAATATATTAAATATTATACCTTATATATTATTTAGTAATACTATAATATAATCTTAAATTAGTTTTTAGTAGTAGTTATTTAATTATTTATTAATATTAGTAATAAGCTTTATAATTTACCTAGTTAGGGTATAAATCCTAATTAAATACTCTTTTAAAGTGGAGAGCTCCTTAAGCTTATTAGGATAGAAGTATATATATTCTATATTGAAATTATTTACCTAGTAAGCCCTAGGTAAATTCTTCCTTTTAAGAGATTGTTTATACTTTATATAAATATTAAAGGTATTTAGCCCTATATAAGGAAAGTACTATAAATATAAAAAGTATTTCTTATTATTTCAAGAGAGTTACTACTTTACTTTATTATAGAGTAGCTTAAATTCTATTTATATATAGCCCTTTAACTTGTTTAGTACTTTCTACTTATAGTATACCCTATAATATATAATTAATAGGGTATTTCTATTATATATTACATAGTAGAAGTTTCTAGCCTTTTATATACTTATAGGTTTTAGTATAATATAGTACTATACTTACTCTTTAGACTCTTTAGTCTACTAAGTATA
This sequence comes from Colletotrichum agaves, assembly GCA_036785465.1. Classification (NCBI taxonomy): domain Eukaryota; kingdom Fungi; phylum Ascomycota; class Sordariomycetes; order Glomerellales; family Glomerellaceae; genus Colletotrichum; species Colletotrichum agaves. Next base: position 9,479 of record JAXISO010000817.1, on the reverse strand, counting down.
TTAATTATTAATATTTATAATAATTTTATTAAGAGTATTTAACTTCTCCTACTCTTAGATATTAATCCTAAGTAATACTATATATATTATAATTAGTACTAGTATATATAGCTGGATAGGAAGCTAATAGGGTATAGTTTAAGAAAACTATATAGTCCTTCAGCTAGTCTTTCTAGGATAACCTACTTAGTTAGTAATTATAAATAAGGCCTGGGGCTAGTACTTCTATTATTAACCTAAGCTTTATATAGGCTATTAAATAGTAGTTAATACTTTCTTTAAGTTTACTCTTCTTATACTACTATAACCTTTTTTTAGGGTAAGAGTAATTAGTATTACTATTAGAGTATTAAATTCTCTTAATATAACTATATTTAAATAGGATATATAAGGCTAAATAGGGGTTAGTAAATAGTCTAATAAGGATAGAGGGGTAAGTAGGGGAGCTATTTAGTATTTTTAAACTATAATTATTTAAAGTAGTAAAGTAAAAATAAGTTTTCTATATTTATATATAATATTAAAGATACTTTCATACTCTTACTACTTTTATTTAATAGGCTAGTTCTACTTTAGAGACTCCCTACCTAAGTTATAATAAATTAGGACCTCTTTTTCTCTTAAGTTTACTTCTTACTCTATATAATAAAGGTCCTAAGAGAAGTATATTATATAAACCTACTTATATTTAGTATTAAATTAATCTACTTAGAAGTTAGGGAGTTAAGTATAGAGTTATACTTTTAATAAATAGACCTCTAATTTATATTTTACTAGCTTATTATTATGGTGTTCTCCCTAAACATTGTGTGGTTTAAAGGTTCTCTTTATTAACCTTTTTATCTCTACTGCTATATACTTTTCTAGTCTTATTTTAGTACTTTTAGCCTATAATAACTTCTAATTCTTAGTTTAATTTAAAGTCCTTTTAGTCTTAAATTAAGGTGAACCTTCCTTCTCTATAAATAAACCTACTTATAATAGTGGTAGTTAGTAAGGTTATAGAGGTTAAAAGGCTAAATAAAGAAGCCTAGATCTTCTACTTCTAAAACCTTATTACTAGGGTTAAAAGTCCTATTATTATACTTAACTAGATTACTAATTATTAGGTTAATATATTAGATAATATATATAAGGGGTCTCTAGTTATATAAGCCTATTATTTTTATAAGGGCTTTATTAAGTTAGAGAATTAGGAGGAGTAGTAGTTTAATACTATTTATAAACTCTATTTTAGTTATATTCTATATACTTTATTATTTAAAAATAAGCCTAAGTATAATTAACTTATATAAATTATTAATAATAACTTTACTCTATATATATCTATACCTATAGAATAATATATTATTAATAAAGTTCTATTTATAGTATTTTAACTCATAAATACACTAACCTCCCTCTAAATTTCCCATAGACCTCTCCCTTTATTATATTTAATAGCGTTATTAATACGAAAAGGTTCCCCTTTATTAATAATACTTTAATTAAGTTTAATAAAATAACTTAAGGTTTATTTATAGTATTTAAGTTATAATCTAAGTTTCTATTTAATAAAACTATAGTAACTCTAACGACTAATTAAAATATAAACTATATTTATATAATACTCCTAAAGTATAGAAAATATATAGTAAAGAAGTATAAGGACTTCTAGGCTAAAATAATACCCTTTTATAAATAAGGAAAAAAGGCCTATGTTATAAACTACCTATATAGGTTTTATAATAAAAAGACTATTCTCTTACTTAATTATATTTATAACTCTCTTAAGCTTTTACTATTTATTAAAATTATTAAACTTAACTAGGCTCCTTATAAGCTATAAGCCTAGGGCTAGTTATATAACTAACTAGAAACCCTAACTAAAGTTAAAATACTAAACTAGGGAAGATATAGCTTTATATTTAATCCCTTTACTTAAATAGTAATTAATAATAAAGGAATAATAGCCCTATTAAGTAAATTACTCTTTCTTAGAGAATAATAAATTACTAATTAATAAAGTATCTTAATTCTTAGGGGCTATAATAGTAGAGTTAAATCTATTTATTACTAATACTCTTTAGTATATTCTTTCTAGTACTAGGGAAAAGTCTAGGAATATAGAGAATATAGAGGAGAGTAATAATAATTTAAGTCCACTAAAATAAATAGAGTATAATAGTCTATATAGGAGAAAGAGAAATATAGAATAATATATTAATAATAGGATTTATAATTACTTAACTAGTATAGAAATACTCTATAAATATTTATAAAGTACTTCTAATACTCCTCTATAAGTCTATTCTTTATAGTAATATTAATTATACTATTCTACTCCTATAGAATCCTCTAAAAGCTCACACTAAGCCCTTCTTTATAAAACTTCTTAATCTAGAGAAAGAGATCCTTCTATAAGTTACTATTCTTAATAGCTTTAGGATTTCCACAACTATAAATTATAAATTATTTCTTTATTTACCCCTATTCTTAGTTAATAGCCCTATTAATAATATAAATAAAGTTAATTATAATTATAAGGCTTTTAAAGTCCTTATTATACTAAGCCCTGAATTTAAATATAATTAAGGCTATATAGAATTTAGTATAAGTACTAGTTAGTTAGTAAGCCTTTTAGTTTATTCCTTTATTTTTAAATTTAAAATTAATTATACTATTACTCCTAGTCTTAAAAATAAAGCTATATTTACTTATAATATTTAGTTTATTATTATAGGAATAAGTTCTATTAATATATATAAGGGCTTAGTATAAATTATATTAATTAGTAAAATACTCTAAGCCTAGTAAAATATTATAAACAGTTAAATTAACTAGGCTGGCGCACTGGAGTGTACTGTATTGAGTGAATTCTAAGCTGAAGAGGAGAAGAAAACTCTACTATAGAGTGGGCGCGAGATCCCAGCCTTATGGGCTGGGGCTTGTAAGGCCCTACTTATATAATTATAGTTATATAACCCGTGAGTTAGTACCCCAGGGATCCAGGAGATACCCTAGAGGCTAGTGCTATGATATTACCCCCCTCTTTAATAATATTATTATTTATAGTAAAACCCCTTATCTAATTAGTATAGTAAAAATTCTCCTTTAGGCTACTAAATTATTATTTAAATACTTAGTAAGTATAGTATTAATAGTAGTAGTAATAAGTTATATATTAAGTTATTTTAGTAGTCCTAGGCTCTATAAATTATTAGTATAGAAGGCTTAAAGTACTATAGGAGTATACTAAAAGTTCTTTATATTATACTAAGTTAGGTTTTTATTATATTCCTTCTAATTAGCCTAGTACTATAGTTTCCCTTATTATACTTAGAATACTATAATATAAGAGACTTTATACTTTAATTTATTATTAAAATTAATTAATAGTAGGGGTAGTTCTATTTAACTTAATAGTGGATTCTTAGTAGTTTTTTAAAGTTTACTAGGGTAGTATTATGGGCTATACCTGGATAACATTGGCCCGGGCTTTGCCCGTGCTTACTCACCCAGTCCCCACCCAGTACTCCCCTAGTGAGCCCCCACTGGGCCCCTTATATATAGACTTTTTATCCATTATAGGAAACTTCCCTTTTCCCTCCTTAGTTCTAAATAAATAGTATTTTATACACCCTTTAAGCTAAACAAGCCCAGGCCCAGCCCTTCACATATTTAGAACTTAGTCCTTATTCACTATATAAATAATAATAAGGTTAAATATAGCTCCCCACTAGTAAATTACCTAATTAATAAACTAGGCTCCTAGAATAAATAAGAACTATTAAATAATATAATAAATAATATAATAGAGGGAATTAATACTCCCTATAAAATCCCTATAAAAGGCCCTCCTATGGATAAATTACTCTAGTAGTAATTAGAACACTTTATTAATCCTCTCTACTAAAGAATCACAGAGCTAATAAATAAACTAATAAAAAGGGATACTACTACCTTAGTAAGCCACTTAGTACCTCCCTAGGTACCTATATTTATTACTCTCCCTATAATAGAGAATACCCTAGCCCTAATACTAGCCACAACTCCTACTATATAAGTAGCTAAATACTCTATACTCCCCCCAATAATTACTTACTATTAAAAGCCCTTACCCCTCCTACTAAAGTTCTTAAGTAAATAAAGGGAGTACTAAACTTAGACTTAATAAATAAAAACTAAGCTTAAAATTAATAAGTACTTCTATAGTAGTAATTTTAAATATTAGTACCTAATTAATACTTATTTAAATACTAGTCCCTAGTAGGTAATTAAAACCTTCTATATAATAGGGGGTTTAGATAGTACTTATAATTTAAAAGTATTTATAGTATACTTAAATTAAATATACCTAGATCCAAATAATTAGCCCTAAGTAGTAACTTAATTATAAGGGCTCTAGTAAAAGAATAATAAAAAGCTTACTACCTTTCTTCCCTACTTTAAGAAGACCTTAGTAGAGACTAGTAAATATAATTAATTAAATATAGTTTAAAATTCTCTCTTAGAGGCTACCCTAGTACCTTATTTAAAGGAGCTCCTAATTACTATAGAGCTCCCTATAAAGTATAATAAATAATTTATAAAAGTCTAGGATATTATATAGAAGTTTAAATATATAAAGGGACTAATTAATTATTACCTAGTACCCCACTATAGAACTACTAACTATAATATTAATAGGGATATTATAATAACTAGCTTTATAGTTAAATAGTGTGACTATTAAGGCTTTATAGGGTCCCTCTTCTCTATTAATAATAACTCAAAGTATTAGAGAAACCCCTATAAGTACTATAATTATAGTAAGGTAAACTATATTTAGTAGAACTATTTAAATTAGAAGAAGAATACCTTTATAAAAGGCTTAAAAGTTAAATTATTTATAAGTAATATAAATAAGAACCTAGGAAGTAATAATAACCCCTTAAGTAATAAGGAGTTAGGAAAAGAGTAACTCTAGTGTAAAGTTAGGTACTAGGGCTAACCTAGGTAGAAGTTTAAGAATAGAGGGAGTAATAAAAATAGGAATAAAAGAGTAATTAGTAGTTAGCTACTATTTAAATAAGAATTAATAGAGGCTATACTATTTATATATTAGTTAATACTAGTTATAATATATATATTATTATTAATACCTCCCTTATAAAGAGACTCTACCTACTATTTATTAATAGAAGGAAGAGGAAAATAAGGGGGTATATTACTAGGCTATTACCTAGTAATACTTAAGGGATTACTATTCTAACTCTAGAGGTTAGTAGGTATATATAAAAGGTCTATACTTATATAATTAAAGGCCTTTATCCCCTCCTATACTTTAATAGGCCTTAAATAGAGAATAACTAAGTAGTCTATAATACTAGGGCTTAATAAATAACCCACGGGAAGGTGGGTATAATAGTCTACTTAGAGTACTAGGAGAAACTTATAAGTCTTTAAGAGATCTAATTAGCCCACTTACTAGGAGTGAACTCCTTTACCTTCCTATACTAGTGTGTGGCTAAGATTAATAAGGAGGTACTTACTACCTACTAAGTAATATTTATAAGCCTAAAGAATATTAAAAAGGCCCTAGTACTAAAGAAGCCTATTAACCCTAGGAATTATATACTAGTATATATTCTTAAGGAATTCCCTAACTTATTCTAATTTAATATAGCCTACTAATTACCCCCTATCCACTTTAATATAAATTATAAAATCCCCTTAGTCCTAAATAAGAAGAGCTATATACTAGAGCTCCCCTAGGGGCTACTATATAATATATTAAGAGAGGAGCTTCTTATACTAAAAAAGACTTTAAAGAACTTACTAAATAAGAGTTTTATTAAAGCTAGTAGCTCCACTATAGGGGCCCTAGTGCTCTTTATTAGGAAACTAGGAGGAGGGATTTATTTTTATATAGATTATTAGGCCCTAAATACTATTACTAAGAAAAACTAATATCTACTACCCTTAATTTTAGAGACCCTCTAGAGAGTAGCCACTATAAAATAGTATACTAAACTTAATATAATTATAGCCTTTTATAAAATTAGAATTAATAAAGTTAATTAGGAAAAGATAGCCTTTTAAATAAAGTATAAGTTATTTAAATAAGTAGTCTACCCCTTTAGCCTTACTAGGGTACCTACTACCTTCTAATAATATATTAATACTTACTTCTACTAATTCCTAAATAACTTTATTATAACTTATATAAATAATATCTTAATTTACTTTAATAAGTCCTAGAGTAATTATAAGAATAAAGTCTACTAAGTACTTAGTTATTTCTTAATTACTAAGTTATAATTAAACCCTAAAAAGTATAAATTCTTTATTATTAAAGTTAAGTATATAGGCTTTATAGTAACTATAGGAAAGGGTATTTCCTATAATTCTAAGAAATTAGTTATAATTACTAGTTAGCTCCCCCTAATAACTCTTAAGGGGGTCTAAAGTTTTCTTAGGTTTATTAATTATTATAAAGTCTTTATACCTTAGTATAGTATAATTATAGAGCTATTAATAAGGTTAATAAAGAAGAATACTCCCTTTAAGTAGGTATTAGAGTAGTAATAGGTATTCTAGGAACTAAAGTAGCTCTTTATAATAGAACTAGTACTCTACTAATTTAACTTAGATACTCTAATAATAGTAGAAATAAACTACTCTAACTTTATACTAGGAGGTATACTAACCTAGGAAAATAAATAAAATACTAGGTACCTAGTAACCTTCTACTTATAATACCTCTCCCCTACTAAGTATAATTACTTTATTTATAATAAGGAACTTTTAATAATATTATCCTATTTAAGAATATAAAAAGTAGAGTTAGGGAGTACTAGGAGATTTAAGGTACTTATAAATTATAAAAGTCTTAAGTACTTTATAAAAAAGTAATACCTTATAAAAAAGTAGAATTAATAGGCTAAGGAGTTAACTAAGTATAACTTCTACCTTAAATACTAACCTAGTACTTAAATAATAGTCCCTAATACTCTCTTATACTAGGAGTAAAATACTCCTAAGAATTAAAATAATAACTAATAATAGGGGTAAGTAATTTAAATTATCCCTAATAATACCTAACTTAATAGGCCCTAAGTAGGCTATATAGGAGTTAATAGTACCTAGATTTTTAATAATAAGCCTAATCTCTAAGAACTCTAGAATTATATTATAAAAATGAATACTTAGTACTAGTAGATCTATATAATTATTCACTAGGGGAACTATAGTCTCCCACTAGACCTCTATTTTAAAGTATAAATTATAGAGTATAAAATAAATACTCTAGGTAAGCTAGTATTTTAGGGGAGGCTATAAATTCCTAGTAATAATAATATAAACTACCCCCTAAATAAACTTAAAATAAAGCTAATATAAGAATCCTATAACTCTAGTATTATAAATTACCTAGGGAGGAATAGTACTCTAGAGATTATAAGTAGGAAGTTCTACTAACTAAAGTAGTCCTAAATAATGTAGTAGTTTATAAGAAACTATAATATATATAGAGGGGTTTATATTTAGAGGTAAACTAAGAGGGGTTTTTTAAAGTCCCTCCTAGTACTTAATTAATTATATTTTAACCTCTCTATAAATTTTATTACTAATTTTCCTCTAATAAAGGAAAGGAAGAGTTACTACTTATAGGTTATTATAGACTACTTAAATAAGTTCCTAACTCTAGAGGAAATAAATATAATAAAGACTAAGACTTATACTTAATAGTTCCTTATTTACTACTATTACTTCCATGGGATACTATAATTTATTATTAATAATAGGGGGTTAAACTAAGTAAACTACTTTTAAAAGGAGTTCTATAGGCTAATAAGTATAACCTACTTATTAAATACTAAGTACTACTTATAAATAGATAGTAATATAGAGTAATATAATTAGGAGATTTAAATTATATTAAGGGCCTTTATTTACTAATTCTAGAATAATTAGGGGGACCTACTATTTATTATTTAACTAGTACTCTATAATTAATAATATAACTTTATTAGAATAATACCTTTCTTTATAGAGTATAAATATTATATTAATTTAATCCTAGTAGTAGAGGAGATTACTAGGGTACTCTCTAGTAGGGAGGTAATAACTTAGTAATTAATTAATTAAATTAAGTTAATTATAGAGTTTATTTATATAGAAATAATATCTATATAATAGAGGACTAAGGACTAAATTAATAAAAAGTAATTATTAGTAAAGAAGTACTAGGTAAGTAATAAGGTATAATTAAATATAGTTAATTATAAGTCCCTGTAGCTAAGTAAGAAGCTCACCTAATTATACTATAAGTATAAAGTAATATAGGTAATATTCCCCCTTATAGTAGAACTTAATATACTAGGCTCTATATACCTAAAGTTCTATATAGACCTCCTCTAGAGGGCTACTAATAACTCCCTACCTAGGTAAATTATAGTAAATATATAGCTACCTCCTATTATAAATAATAATAGTAAGGCTAAATAGGAGATTAAGGATATCCTAGTAGTGAGGTCCTACTAAGTAAGTAGAGGGTAATAAAGAGAGGCTCTTATAAAGTAAGTTAAGTATATGGACCTAATATAGGAGCTAGTGGCTATAGTAGTAGAGATAGTGGCTCTAGAGTAATTTAAGAAGAGATATAGGAATATTATATTAAATAATAATAACTTAGTAATTACCCCCCCTAGAATAAGAGGGGGGGAGGGGGGTAATATTATAAGCTATACCTAGATAATATTAGCCTAGGCTTTACCTATACTTACTTACCTAGTCCCTACTTAGTACTTCTCTAGTAGGCCCCTACTAGGCCCCTTATATATAAACTTTTTATCTATTATAGGAAACTTCCCTTTTCCCTCCTTAGTTCTAAATAAATAGTATTTTATATACTTTTTAAATTAAATAAGCCTAGGCCTAGCCCTTTATAATATATTATATTAAGGTATTTTAACTTTAGAATTATAATATATACTAATATATTTAAATAATTTTAATAATTATAATAACTTATAAAAACTATATTTATACTTACTAAGTTAATTATATATATTCTAAGTATATTCTACTAGTTAATATAAATATTATTCTTTATAATAAGTATTAGCGTTAATAGCTTTACTAGAGCTTATAATTCTTAAATACTCTTTAGAAGTACTTCCTAAGCTATTTATAGAGTAAGTTAATACTCTATAAGAATCATTTAGTATAGTTATTTATATTTCTCTTCCTCTTTAGTAATAAATAATTTAATTATAAAAGGTAAATTATTAACTATAATTAATTCCTTTTATAACTTAGTATTTAGAATAATCTTCTCCTAAATTCCCTAGAGTTAGGTATAATATTAAAGGAATACCTACTAAGTTAACTAATATTAAGAGTATAATTAATAATAACTTATTTAATAGTAGTATTTATAATAAATATAAATAATAATTATTAGAATATTTGATAAATAGTATAAAGAAAGAATAAAGCCTCTCCTATATATTTTA
>JAXISO010000816.1:0-11290 GCA_036785465.1 Colletotrichum agaves | reverse complement strand
TATATAAAGGTATAAGAAATTAGGTCTTACTAGGAGTTTATTATTATTATTTTAAAAGTATTAATTAAAGAGCTTATAAAGTATTCTCCAGTCTTAGGATATAAAAAATATATAATTATATAAGTATACTATAGTCTTTATAATCTTAGGCTATAGAATAAATAGGAGTTTTATACTAATAACTATTACTCTAATTTACTCCTTTATTACTACTACTATTTACTTTACCCCCCTATTTTAAGCCTAAGTATTTAGGGTAAATAACTTAAATTTAATACCTTAGTTATAAATTATAAATTAAATATACTTATATTTATAAACTTTATTATTAGCCTTAATCTCTTTTACTTATATATAATATATATTCTAGAGGTAAATTAGGAGTTCTTTAATTATATTAAAGAGTATATTCATTTTATAGTTTACTAAGTAGAAGTCCTATATAAGGCCTATAACTTTATTGATTATAATTATTAATAAAGTTACCCCTCTATAGTTTTACTTATAATTATAAAAATTAATTATAAGCCTCTTATATAGTTTTATATAGGCTCTAAATTCCTTAGGAGTTTAATAAACTATTCTATATATTTTTTCTATTCTGTATACTTTATAATTAACTATTCTTATATTTATAAAACCTATAAATAACTATATACCCCTTACTATATTTATAATATACTTAATAGGCTTTAGTTGTAAATAACTTAACTTATAATACTAGAGCTTAATAAAGCCTTAAATAGGTCTCTAAATAAATTTAAAGGTAAACCTATACCTCTTCTTTAGCCTTAGGAGTTTATTAGGGGTAGGCTTAAGTAAAGAAATAATTACTATAAGTACTATATTATATAGGGGCTAATAATTTAACATATATTAATTATTAATATACTTAAGAGAGTATAATAAATTATAATTTATATAGTATATATAATTATTACTAGGACTTATATCCCACTAAATTCCTTATTTATAAAACTTTTAAAAGGATACTAGGTTACTTATAAGGTCTATATAGAGTACTATATTATAAAGCTAGAGTATAATAGGCCCCTTAAACTCTTCTAAATAAATATAAATAGTCCTATAAGCCTTAATTAAAACTCTCTAAGTCCCTACTTATAAAACGTCCCCTAATAGAGCTACTCTTAAGATTATAAATTAATAAGAACTATTAAAAATATATATTATTACTCTTAAATCTAGAATTATAGAATTCATAAGTATATAATACTTTTAAATTATAAAAACTACTCCTATTTAATCTCTTAACTTTTTATATAATTAATTAAGTTAAATAGAAGTCTTTATAATTTTTTAAATATACTTTATAAAGTTAAAGTTACTCTTTATATAATACTTAAGTACTACTTAAATTCTATAATTAGGGTCCTAGGCTTTTAAGTAAAGAGTTTTATTAATATAATAGTACCTTAAGAGTAATTAATATATTTAGTAAATCTTATAAGTAGTTTTACCTATTATAAGAGAGTCTAAAATTAACTCTTCTTACTTTTAATAATTACTAATAAAAGTCTTTATTTATTCTTAACTTTTTCTTTTATTTAAAATATTAAGAGTAGGGCCTTAATACTTAGTTATATTAATTAGCTCTTTACAGGCTTATAAGACTAATTTAAAGGCTCTATAAATTATTTTACTCTTTTCTTAAGTATTATAATAATTAAAGAGAAACTCTTAAAAGTTAATAACTACTATACTTATCATAAAGGTATTATTATAGATTTCTCTACTTTTCCTAATTTAATATATAAATACTTATAACTTTATATAACTCTAATTTAAAGCCCTATAGAATTCTAAAAACTATAAATCTATGAATTATATATTAAGTACTTTACTTATAAAGGCCTTATAAAAAGTACTCTCCTAGTAGGAGATTTAGGTTTCTAAAGAAATTTTAGTATTAAGATATTTTTAATAGGGGTATACTAATATAACTTAATATTCTATAATTACTTAAACTCTTCTCTTCTAAGAATTATAGTTTATATATTATTTAAGTTTATAAAGCTAAATATTAAGGCCTTTTTTAATATAATAGTAATAAATTCTAAATTTAGAGTTTATACTCTTATAAATATAATCCTAAATAATATAAATTCCCTTTATTATATTATTTTATATAATAGCCTAAAGAATATATTCAAATCTTTTTTCCTTATAAAGCTCTTAATTTATAATTAATATATCTACTATAAATTATATATAAGGCTAATTATTTTCCCTATTAAGTATAAACTTAGCTTTATTTCCTAAGGGAATTATTAAAGTTAATAAGGTACCTTATATATATACTTAAGAATAATTAAATAACTTTAGAAGCTCTAGTTTCCTTATAAGCTTAATATATCAAGGGTTTAAGGTTATGGAGCTTATACTTTTACTAGAATTAATTACTTCCTAGACCCTATAACTATATATAAGTAACTTAATACTCTTAATCCAGAGTACTTAGTCCTTTAAGCTATTTAGGGAAATTTTATTAATAATTTAAGAAATTAATACTATTATTATAAGTATTAAAAGTATTATAATATTATAAAATATATAATAGAAATTCTAAATAGTTAATATTTATAATACTTATTAAACTATTAATTATTAAAATTAGTAATCTCTATATTATATCATTATTATTATTAGAACTATGCGAATTTCGCGCGGAGATACGAGACTCGCGAGTCTCATAACTGCGGGTCGCGGACTAACTATTCTACAAACGAGCGCCCCCTGAATTTGACAAGTTTGTAGTACGCTTCGGGTCTCTTCGGCTGTTGGGTCCATGGCAATGTCAGCCCTAGGCTAAGTAGGATAGAAGGCGGGATCCCTGCGGGGTTCAGCAGGGGTTCTGGGAACTTCGGAATATTGACTGACTCGCGCAGCCGAGGGAGATGGAGAAGGAGAGGATGGAGAAGGAGAGGATGGAGAAGGAGAGGGAAAAGGAGAGGTAGAAGGAGAGGGAGGCCTGGAGGGCACACAACCCTCTCGAGGGTGGCGAAAAAGAGCATTGCGCGAGGGGTAGTCGAGAGTACAAATTCAGCAGTAGTTTCTCTGAGGGCCACAACTGTTCGCGTATACGTGGCGAAAAAGGGCGTTTCTGCTGTGAAACCTAGCACTATACTTGCGGCAAGGCTCTGGTTGACGTTGGCGGCGAGACTGAGGGCTCTGAATAGTCTCGAGGGCCTTGATCGACGGCCATTCCATTGGATCCCACGTGCCTCCCATAGAGGGCATGCGAGAGCGGTATTGTTGGTTGTTGTTACGCGAAGAGGGTCAACTTCGCGCAGGGTCTCGAGGGGATTCGAAAATGGGTGCTGGTGCGCGCATATTGGCGGTGTAGGTGCGGTTATTATTCTTGCGCAGTCTGAAGGGGATTGCTGGCGCGCTGGTGAGTAAAATGGCTCGTGGTGCCCAGAATAACTAAATAACTAGGCGGCGTATTTGCCCATAATAACAAATCGACTGTGAGGTCGCGAAATATCGCGGGATCAAAAGATGGTTGTGCTACCAGTTGTTACAAGTCTTATGTTGGTGTATATATTCTTATTGAAATTTATTGCTGAGGTGTAATCTATAGGGTAGGCCTTCACTATTGTATTATTCTCCCATAGTTTCTTCCCACCGCTTTCGCGTGTTGCCCTCTTAGCAAGAAAACGTGAAGCAGGGTTTGTTAACGTTGTAGGGGCAGCAGACGTTCGTGTGCTGATCGCACGATCCACATCCGCCGTTGCAGGCCGAGTAAGAGCAGTCTTGGCGGATTTCCAGGTGATTAAGTTCGGAGGAGTCCCTCGCGTAAGTCTTGAGAGCCGGGTTAGCGCTGACCAGCGCAGTGAGCGTAGCGAAGAGCAGGAGCTTCATTCTGATAAAATTGAAATGGATTGTAGCTTAGAGATGACAAAAGTGTAGTGAGTTGTGTTACCAGTTGTTACAAGTCTTATGTTGGTGTATCTATTCTTATTAATGCTCAGATCTAGGTATGCGCGGAATAACGCGCAGAAGGCTAAATACAGCAATATGGGCGGTGTATTGCGGCAGTATCCATCGTAGTGGGTATAGTACTTACTATACCCATGCCCGCCCCTACTTTATTTAGTACTTGGGACTTATTACCCACTAAAGTGAGTACTATATACCTATATAATTAGTTTATTTATATAATTAAAATTCCTTATTTTTACTCTTATTACTATATCTTATATTACTACTTAGTACTTACTATAATAATTAAATTTAATAAAGTTTAGGAATTAAAAATTTAAAAGACTATTTAATAACTTTATAAAGACCTAACTCTTAAAATAATAATAGTTACTAAGTAATTTAAGATCCTATAATAGACCTTATATTAAAGGTTTAAAAGTATACTTTTTCTTATAAACTAACTTACCTTAAGTAGAAAGCTTACTTAGTATTATGGGCTATGCCTGGATAATGTTGGCCCGGGCTTTGCCCGTACTTACTTACCTGGTCCCCACCTAGTGCTCCTCTAGTGGGCCCCCACTGGGCCCCTTATATATAGACTTTTTATCCATTATGGGAAACTTCCCTTTTCCCTCTTTAATTCTAAATAAATAGTATTTTATATACTCTTTAGACTAAATAAGCCTAGGCCTAGTCCTTTATATATTTAGAACTTAGTCCTTATTTATTATATAAATAATAATAGAGTTAAGTATAGCTCCCTATTAGTGAATTACCTAATTAGTAAATTAGGCTCCTAGAATAAATAAGAATTATTAAATAATATAATAAATAATATAATAAAGGGAATTAATACTCTCTATAAGATTTCTATAGAAGGTTCTCTTATAAATAAATTACTTTAGTAGTAATTAGAATACTTTATTAGTTCTCTTTATTAGAGAATTATAAAGTTAATAAATAAGTTAGTAAGAAGGGATATTATTACCTTAGTAAGTTATTTAGTATCTTCTTAAGTACTTATATTTATTATTCTCCCTATAATAAAGAATACTCTAGTTTTAATACTAGTTATAATTCTTATTATATAAGTAGTTAAATATTTTATTTCCCCCCTAATAATTACTTATTATTAAAAGCCCTTATCCCTCTTATTAAAATTCTTAAGTAAATAAAAGGAGTACTAAATTTAGATTTAATAAATAAAAACTAAGCTTAAAATTAATAAGTATTTTTATAATAATAATTTTAAATATTAATACTTAATTAATACTTATTTAAATATTAGTCCCTAGTAAATAATTAAAACTTTTTATATAATAGGGAGTCTAAGTAATACTTATAATTTAAATATATTTATAATATATTTAAATTAAATATACTTAAATTTAAATAATTAATTCTAAGTAGTAGCTTAATTATATAGGCTCTAATAAAAGAATAATAAGAGACTTACTATCTTTCTTCTTTATTTTAAGAAGACTTTAGTAGAGACTAGTAAATATAACTAGTTAAATATAATTTAAATCTCCCTCTTAGAAACTACTCTAGTACCTTATTTAAAAGAGTTCCTAATTATTATAGAGCTCCCTATAAAGTATAATAAATAATTTATAAAAGTCTAGAATATTATATAGAAGTTTAAATATATAAAGAAACTAGTTAATTATTACTTAGTACCCCACTATAGGACTACTAATTATAATACTAATAGGGATATTATAATAATTAACTTTATAATTAAGTAGTATAATTACTAGGGCTTTATAAGGTCCCTCTTCTCTATTAATAATAACCTAAAGTATTAAAGAGACCCCTATAAGTACTATAATTATAATAAAATAAGTTATATTTAGTAAAACTATTTAAATTAGAAGAAGAATACCTCTATAAGAGTTTTAAAGGTTAAATTACTTATAGGTAATATAAATAAGGACCTAGGGAGTAATAATAACCCCTTAATTAATAAGGAGTTAGGAAAAGAGTAACTCTAATATAAAATTAAGTACTAGGGTTAACCTAAGTAGAAGTTTAAGAATAAAGGGAGTAATAAAAATAGGAATAAAAAAGTAACTAGTAATTAGCTACTATTTAAATAAGAATTAATAAAGGTTATATTATTTATATACTAGTTAATACTAATTATAATATATATATTATTATTAATATCTCTCTTATAAAGAGACTTTATTTATTATTTATTAATAAAAGGAAAAGGAAAATAAGGGGGTATACTATTAGGCTATTACTTAGTAATATCTAGGGGACTATTATTCTAACTCTAGAGGTTAGTAGGTATATATAGAAGGTTTATACTTATATAATTAAAGGCCTCTATTCTCTCCTATACTTTAGTAGGCCTTAAATAAAGAATAACTAAGTAATTTATAATACTAGGGCTTAATAAATAACCTATGGGAAGGTAGGTATAATAGCCTACTTAGAGTACTAGGAGGAATTTATAAGTCTTTAAGAGATTTAATTAGCTTATTTATTAGGGGTGAACTCCTTTACTTTTCTATACTAGTATATAATTAAGGCTAATAAGGAGATACTTACTACCTACTAAATAATATTTATAAGTCTAAAGAATATTAAAAAGGCCCTAGTATTAAAAATACTTATTAACCCTAGGGATTATATATTAGTATATATTCTTAAGAAGTTCCCTAATTTATTCTAATTTAATAGAGTCTACTAATTACTCCCTATTTACTTTAATATAGATTATACAATCCCCTTAATTCTAAATAAGAAGGACTATATATTAGAGTTCCCCTAGGGGCTATTATATAATATATTAAGAGAGGAGCTTTTTATACTAAAGAAGACTTTAGAGAACTTACTAAATAAGGGCTTTATTAAAACTAATAATTCTACTATAGGGGCCCTAGTACTCTTTATTAGGAAGCTAGGAGGAGGAATTTATTTCTATATAAATTATTAGGCCCTAAATACTATTACTAAGAAAGACTAATATCTACTACTTTTAATCTTAGAGACTCTCTAGAAAATAATTACTATAAAATAGTATACTAAACTTAATATAATTATAATTTTTTATAAAATTAGAATTAATAAAGTTAACTAGGAAAAAATAATTTTCTAAATAAAGTATAGATTATTTAAATAGATAATTTATTCCTTTAGCTTTACTAGAGTACTTACTACCTTCTAATAATATATTAATACTTATTTTTACTAATTCCTAGATAATTTTATTATAATTTATATAAATAATATTCTAATTTACTTTAGTAGGTTTTAGAGTAATTATAAGAATAAGGTTTACTAGGTATTTAGTTACCTCTTAGTTACTAGGTTATAATTAGACTCTAAAAAGTATAAATTCTCTATTATTAAAGTTAAGTATATAGGCTTTATAGTAATTATAAGAAAGAGTATTTCCTATAATTCTAAGAAGTTAATTATAATTACTAATTAACTCCCCCTAGTAACTCTTAAGGGGATTTAAAGTTTCCTTAGGTTTACTAATTATTATAAGGTTTTTATACTTTAGTATAGTATAATTATAGAGTTATTAATAATATTAATAAAGAAGAATACTCTCTTTAAGTAAGTATTAGAGTAGTAATAGGTATTCTAGGAATTAAAGTAACTCTTTATAATAGAATTAGTACTCCACTAGTTTAACTTAGATACCCTAATAATAATAAAAATAAACTACTTTAGCTTTATATTAAGAGGTATATTAACCTAGAAAAATAAATAAGGTACTAAGTACTTAATAGTCTTCTACTTATAATACTTCTCCCCTACTAAGTATAACTACTCTATTTATAATAAAGAATTTTTAATAGTATTATTCTACTTAAGAGTATAGAGAGTAGAGTTAGGGAGTACTAGGAAGTTTAAAATACTTATAAATTATAAGAGTCTTAAGTATCTTATAAAGAAATAATACCTCATAAAAAAGTAGAATTAGTAGGTTAAAGAGTTAATTAAGTATAACTTCTACTTTAAGTACTAACTTAGTACCTAAGTAATAATCCCTAATACTCTTTTATACTAGGAGTAAAATACCCCTAAAAACTAAAATAATAACTAATAATAAAAGTAAGTAATTTAAATTATCCCTAATAATACTTAACTTAATAGGCTCTAAGTAAGCTATATAGGAGTTAATAATACTTAAATTTTTAATAATAGGCTTAATCTCTAAGAACTTTAGAATTATATTATAAAGAAGAATACTTAGTACTAATAAATCTATATAGTTATTTACTAGGGAGACTATAGTCTCCTACTAAACCTCTATTTTAAAGTATAAATTATAAAGTATAAAATAAATGCTCTAGGTAGGCTAGTATTTTAGGGGAGACTATAAGTTCCTAGTAATAATAATATAAACTACTCCCTAAATAAGTTTAGGATAAAGTTAGTATAGGAATTCTATAACTCTAGTATTATAAATTACCTAGGGAGAAATAGTACCCTAGAGATTATAAATAGGAGGTTCTATTAATTAGGGTAATCCTAAATAGTATAATAATTTATAAGAAATTATAATATATATAAAGAGGTCTATATTTAGAAATAAGCTAAGAGGGGTTTCTTAAAGCCCCTCTTAGTACTTAATTAATTATATTCTAACCTCTTTATAAATTTTATTACTAATTTTCCTCTAATAAAGAGGAGAAAGAGCTACTACTTATAAGTTATTATAGACTACCTAGGTAAGTCCCTAACCCTAGAGAAAATAAATATAATAGAGACTAAAGTTTATACTTAGTAGTTCCTTACTTATTACTACTACTTTTATAGAATACTATAATTTATTATTAGTAATAGGGGGTTAAATTAAATAAATTACTTTTAAAAGGAGTTTTATAAATTAATAAATATAACTTACTTACTAAGTACTAAGTACTACTTATAAATAAATAATAATATAGAGTAATATAATTAAGAGATTTAAATTATATTAAGAGCCTTTATTTATTAATTCTAGAATAATTAAGGGGACTTACTACTTATTATTTAACTAGTACTTTATAACTAATAATATAATTTTATTAGAATAATACCTTTTTTTATAGAGTATAAATACTATATTAACTTAATTTTAATAGTAGAGGAGATTACTAGAGTACTCTCTAATAAAGAGATAATAGCCTAATAATTAATTAATTAAATTAAATTAATTATAAAGTTTATTTATATAGAGATAATATTTATATAATAAAGAATTAAAAATTAAATTAATAAGAAGTAATTATTAATAGAGAGGTACTAAGTAAGTAATAAAGTATAATTAAATATAATTAATTATAAATCCCTATAACTAAATAAGAAACTCTCCTAATTATACTATAAATATAAAGTAATATAAATAATATCCCCCTTATAGTAGAATTTAATATACTAGGCTTTATATACTTAAAGTTCTATATAAACCTCCTCTAGAGAGCTACTAATAACCCCCTACCTAGGTAAGTTATAGTAAATATATAGCTACCTCCTATTATAGATAATAATAATAAGACTAAATAGGAGGTTAAGAATATTCTAATAGTAAGGTCCTACTAGGTAGGTAGAGAGTAGTAGAGAGAAGCCCTTATAAAGTGGGTTAAGTATATAAACCTAATATAGGAGCTAGTAGCTATAATAATAGAGATAGTAGCCCTAGAGTAGTTTAAGGAGAGGTATAGGGATATTATATTAAATAATAGTAACCTAGTAATTACTCCCCCTAGGATAGGAGGGGGGGGAGGGAGGTAATATTATAGGCTATACCTAGATAATATTAGCCCAGGCTTTACCTATACTTACTTACCTAGTCCCTACTTAGTACTCCTCTAGTGGGCCCCCACTAGGCCCCTTATATATAGACTTTTTATCTATTATGGGAAACTTCCCTTTTCCCTCCTTAGTTCTAAATAAATAGTATTTTACGCACTCTTTAGGCTGAATAAGCCTAGGCCCAGCCCTTTACACTTAGAATTAAGAGAAGGCTCTCTATTATTATATTAATTAAATAAATTATATAAACCTTACTTTAAAGTAAAGTTTACTTATAAATATTATTAATTATTTATTGAAAGTATTATATATACTTAAGAATTCTTAGTATTTTAATTTACTATTTATTAGCCTAGTATAAGCTTCTTATTTTATTAAAAAGAATAATTGTCTTTCTATAAAAGAGAAGACTTTTAATATAAAGTAGAAAGAAGCTGAGAATATTAAGGTTACTAATACTTAGTTCCTTAAATTCTATAAAGTTATTTAGAAATATAGGATCTCTTTAATTAATATCTAGAATATAAATAAGACTAATTTCTAAATTATAGTTAATAAGAATATAATAATTATTACTAAATGAAAAGAGCTTATTACTTTACTATTTTCATTAATAAAGAGTTTATTATAATAATTAAGGTAATCTCTATGATTAGTAATTATTTATTGGTCTTTCTTATTCTAAGTAAGTTTATTTATATAAGTAAGTAATACTAAATTCAAAAACTAGAAGTTAATATAATTATTAGAGTATTTTTATTTAATTATATTAATATTTTAAAAGGCTTATAATGAAAAATAAAAAGGCCTTTTTTAATTAATAAGTATAGGTTTTATTATACTATTAAGCTTTTATAGTATTATAAGAATTATAATATTATACTGTTTAGCCTTCCTCCTAATTTAATATATATTCTTTAGCTTTTTAATATTATAGTATATTAGCCTCTAAAGTATTATTATAACCTTACTATTAATTTAGTTATTAGAAATAATTATACTAGTATTATAAAGCTTATGCTTTTTAGCTTTATTTAATTTATTTATAAGTAAGCCTTCAAAGAGTCTATTATATTTTTAGCTTTTAAGAAAACTAAGTTAAACTTATACAACTTATAAATTATACTTAGGAAAATTACTAATTAAGAATAATTATTATTATTAATATTACCTCCTTATATAAATATTTTATTACTATTTAGTATTTCTTTAATAATTAAAAAGTATTAATAAATTATAAATAAACTTATAAAAGCCTTTTATACTATTATAAGCTAATTAATAAATAGTAACTCGATAATACTAAAATAGTATTATACTAAACTTAAGAAGGGAAATAGAAGAGTTTATATAAAGTATATAAACTTTATTATATTCTTATAGAGCTCCCTAATAGAACCTATAAGAATATAACCTATAAGGTTAATATATATTCTTTTATAACTATATTTATAGATAAAGAATTTAAATAATCTATATTTATCCATATCTTTATGATCTTATACGATATGAAGAAATGGATTGGATATTTGAATTCCTTATAAAATTTGCAGTTGAATGGTATATGGTTTGATACTATATG
>JAXISO010000815.1:0-11332 GCA_036785465.1 Colletotrichum agaves | reverse complement strand
CTATCAATATATACTATAATATAAATTAATAGCTATATTAGGAACTACTATATATAGTCCTTTACTATTATGTACTTATCTTTAGTAGGGCTAGTATCTCCCTAAAGTAAGTAATTCTATTCTAGGAAGACTAAGTAGGCAAAATATAATATATATACTACTACTCTAGTAAGTATTATTAATTATACTACCTTTTAAAAGTAGGGTGAGTTATAGGTTATTAATTAGACTATTAGTAGGTAATTCTACTATAAGGTCCTAAGTTTTATTATAAAATATTATTTAATTCTATTAAGGAGAATAATAATAGGAGGAGTACTAGATTCCTTAAGGAGGTAATTAACTCTTATAGTACTCTATATTAGAAGGTATCCTCACAAGCTAATATTTAGTACTACCTTAAATTTCCTAATAGTTTCTTTAAAATTACTTCTAACTAGTAAGTATATATTTATCTAGGTATAGTACTTCACGGCTAGCTTTATTTACCCTAGGTACTATATTTTAGTATTAAAGAGGACTTTTAGAATAATAATAAAGTATATTACTTTATATATAATTAGGAGAGGGGCACTTTTAGTTACTTAATTAAGTCCCTTTATATACTTTATAATTAATTTAGTAACTATAATATACTCCCTAATATAATACTAAAAGGAGAATTTCTTATTAAGTTATATATCAAGTTATTTAATACTAGTACTAGGTTTAATATACTTATTACTATATATTAACATCAGAGTAGGCTAGGGGGTAAGTTACTAGGAAAAATATATTAACTTAGTTTTTATTAGGTTAAAGGTAATTATGTTCTCCTTTTTAAATATAATTATTTTATTAAAGATCCCTTATACTCTCTAATTAATCTTAACTAAATTAGAGCTAATATATAGTATACTATAATTATTTATATAGTTAAAGTAGCTCCTTTCTAGGCTAATTTAGTATAAGAAGTTAATATTAAGTAGGGGAAATAGGGGAGCCCTATAGGAGGCTATAGAATAGTAGTATTATTATTATTTTATATTCTTTATAATAAATACTAATTATATAATAGAGATTAAACTATTTTACCTAGTTAATAAGAAATTTAAATTAGCCCTAAATATAGAGTATAGTATAAAGTTAGTTAACTAGTATAGTATTAAAGGCCCCTTTAATATTAGTAATTATAAAAGTAATTATAAAGCCTTTATCTAGGGTAATTTCTAGGTTATATACTAAGTATTTAATAATATTTATTAATAATAGAGTAGGGAGGGCTTTAGTTACTTATAAATAGAGAATACTATAGTGAATATAAAGTTATACTATTTATTTAATAATAAGTCTCTTAAGTCCCTTATTTATAGTAGAAAGGAGTAAAATTAAGTACTAGTCTTTATATATACTAATATCTTAATTTATTTTAGGGATAAATAATATCTTAGCCTTATATTAGGGGAGGGGGTAATACTCTAAGTAGAGGTAGGCTTTATAGAACTAATATATATATATTTTAATATATAACTAAGTTACTTAGAGTATAGTAATTATAGTTCTATTAAGCCCTAGAGTAATATTACCTATACTAAGGACTATATTATAAAGCTCTAGGTAAGTAATTTTAGCCTAAAAGGGTATTCTATAATAAGTATATATTAGGGTAAATTCTAGTAAGTTATTCTTTATTAAGGTCCTCTTTAGTAGCTTCTTATAGAGGTAGAGATTCTTTTTACTAGGATTAATAATTATATTATTATTATTCTAGAGAGGAGGTAATTATAATAAGGATTTTAGTATATATTATTCTATAATTTTATAGAAATTTAAATTTAATTTAATATTTTCTATTTAATTTTATTATATTTATTATTTACTCTTTTTAATAATATTATCCTATTTAGTTTTTACCTTTTTAATAAAGTTAATACTAGGGTTAATATTATAAAGAGCTTTCTATTGTTAACTAGTATTTATATATTTATTAGTCTACTAGGGCTTATTTCCTCCCCCTTTTTAAGGGGCCTTACTTATTATTTTAAGTATAACTTAAAAAAGAATATTAAACTTAGTAATACTTTAATTAAAACTCTTAATAGTATAATAATTAATAATAAGGACTTATATATTTTCTTTAATAAATATAGTAAAGGTTAGAAGGTTTTTAGGGCTTAAATAATAGTCTAAGCTATTAAGTAGGAGTAGTTTCCTAATATTAAAGTAAGGTAGAGTAATAAAGAGGGAGAAATAATTAAACTTAGTATAATAGTATTTAGCTACTTATATACTAGCTCTAGGTATATTTAAGACTAATAAATTAAAAGTATTACTTACTTTATATATAGGAACCCCTAGAGTATTAAGAATATATAAGTTATAGTTATTAATTTAATTAATAATTTAGGTAATTCCCTAGTTAAGAGTACCTCCTAGTTACTAGTTTTTATAAATAGTATTATAATTCCTAGTAATAAGTATATTAATTAGGGGTATTTAATTCTTAAGTATAATAATAATATATAATTTATTAGTTTTTTAGTAAATATTAAGAATATAATAGCCCCTAATAGTAACTCTAATTATATTTTAATTTAGGTTAATAGTAATATAAAAGGCTTTTAGGGTTAAGAGAGTCTTCTTAATATATATAAGTACTTTTAATTATTTATAGGATTTAGTTTATTTTTAAATAGGGGAGTAGAGTTATTATTTTAGGTATATTTTTATAATATTAAGTTTCTTATTTTATAAATATTATAATTCCTAGAGAATAATGATATTTATACTTATTAATTTACTATAGTATAGAGTAATATTATATATTACTTTAATTTTTTATATATTATTCTAGAAAATTATAAGGGGCTTATTTATAATTAAGCTTTTTATTATAGGGTATTTTTTAGTAAGACTAGGGAGTTAATTAATACTTAGAATTATTATTAAAAGGAATTAGTAAATTTAAAGTAATATTTAATTCTATATTATTTAGGGTAGGGGTAATACCTCCTTAATTAATATATATACTATTAAGTATTTATAGTATATATTCCTTAGTATTAAGAGTATTAAAGGAATTACCCCTAAATTGATTAAATAGAGTTAGTATACTTTTATAAAGTTGGGAATTTAGGGGAATAGTATACTTATTAGTCTTAATTATAATTATATAGTATAATTTAATACTTTCCCTATAAATTACTTTCTATTATATAATAAATAGCCTCTAAATATAATTATTCTTAATTTAGGGCTATAGGGGGTAAGCTAGGTCCTAACTTTAGTATAGGTCCTAGTAATTAGTATATTAAGGTATATACTTATAAATTTATTTATTTTTATAGTAAGTAAACTCTCTATAGGTATTATAGAGGGGTCTCTTATAGTATAAGTAAGTCCTATACTAGTTAAAGTAAATTATATATTATTTTAATTAATATTTTTTCTTAAGTTATTATATAAGAGTATTATTATAAATTCTAAAGGGGGGAATATTCTCTAGGAAGGAGATTAATTAATTTTAAGTATTAGCCTCTTGAATTCTTTATATAATATAGTATTAAATAGAGTAATAATTATATATAGTAGTAATAATTTTATTCTTAATAATATTAAATACTTTTAATAGAATTTATTTAGTATTATTAAAGTATTTACTAATAATAATAAAGGGAATATATTAGAAAGTATATATATATTATACTTAGAATCCCTTAATACTAATTATATATATAAGTTTAAATAATTTAATATAATAATTAAGTAGGGCTAATTTATCTTTATTAGAGATTACTTTAATTATAAAATTAGATAAAACTCTATTAATTACCTTAATAACTTATTTACAGACTTTACTTATTTTAATAGGAGTTTAATAGAATTCTATAATAATAAGTTCTTAATACTAATACTCTTTAGAGTATTAGAAAAAAATATATTAATCTTTATACTTAGTATATATTTAAGCTCTCTCTTATAAGTTACCCTAGTAAACTTAAGATTTTAAAAGTACTATTTAAAATTAATAGGGTTAATTAAATTAAGTCCTAATTAAATTCTAATAGGGCTAATTAGTTTACCTAATAAGGGTATTAATATAAGAAATAGCCTATTTATTAATAGGGGCTTAGGTAATTCTAACTCTAGGTTAAGTAATAAAGATATCCCTATTCTTATAGGAAGGGGAATAGGAGTAATTAATACTTATCTCCTTAGGGGAAATATACTTAATTATAGCCTAGTAATTTAAAGTATATTAATTAATAATACGTATTATAAATATAAATTTAAGAGTACTTATATAGTATTGAATAATATTTATAATTTATTTATTCTTTTAAAATTAAATAATAATAATATTAAGTATTATAATAATCATTATATTAATTTAATAATATTAATTATAAAAATTTATAATTTTACTTAATATAAAGTTTTTATAATTATATTATAAATTAGTATAATAATAGTATTAGGGGTCTTAGGGTCCCCCTACATAGAAATTAATATTTTCTAGCTAATTATAATTCTCTCTATCCTATTTATAATAGGTATATATTATACCTTTTACTTTTTTATAAGTAACTCTTAATAAGTAATTATATTATTACTTTATATAAGTAGCTAGGAGCCTAAGCTAGTAGTATATTAGTAAGGGAGAAAATAAGGAGGAAGAAAATAGCACAGAAACCTATACTAGCACACCACCAGCAGAAGCCAGTATAGCATAAGTAGGGAGATTATGAGATTTGGGTTTTTGGGGGGGGGTTGTTAGTAAAATTAGTGTGGGTTGGTGGCCCGCACTAACAGTGCGTACCAAGAAAAATAAATAGGAGGAGAAGTTGGAATCCTGCTGTTTTCGCAGTGCCACCACCCGGAATGTGTGATGCACAGAGATAAATGCATCATGAACACCAATGCAATGTGAGTCGCCATGCAAAAGTTCCGATCGCTAGAACTGCGATCAATTATTGATTTTTAGTCTCTCAAACCCTTAGCCAATCATATAACATAAGCTCGTCTTATTTTCCTATTGCTATCCAGAGCATCCAAAGCTCGGACAACAGATGTCCCAGTCATGATGCAGCATATACACAATAGCTGCCAAGCCCCCCAATTGCAGCAGGTAATTCTGGACCATTGACTTCCCATTTCCTCGTTCACACAACCCAAATCTCGCCCTTACCACCATCCCCAGCCGGCTGTGCTTAGGCAGGTGCCTATGAATCCGCGCGACGGAGCTCTTGACGGAGCATGGTGTTCTCCTCCTCCAACTGAGTGATATACCCGATTGCTCTCTCCAGCTGACTTGACAGCTTGCTGGTCTGTACCTCAGCGACGTCAAGTTTCTCCTTGCTTTCAATTAGCTGCTGGCGGTCCTTGACGCCTTGTTCCGCCTGCTCCCTCAGCTCCCGCCCTAATATGTTGATTTGAATGGACTTTTCTATTAACGCCTTCTCATGGGACAGTCTCATGTCGTGAAGCTGATTGAAGAGGCTGGTCTCGTTAGGGCGCGAAGTCCCGGCCACCGGTATAGCGACCTGTCCATCCAGCATATCAACATGCGGTCCCGGGTCGTTCCACCCCTGGAGGCTTTGTCCCGCTGAAAGTTCTGAGGTCTCTTGTTGGTTGTGACTGTGGAAGTAGTTCGTGACATTAGGTCCTTGACTAGAAGCTCCAAGACAATTGATGTCGGTGCGTTTGGTGAATGAGGGGCTTCCAGGTAAATCAGCGTCAGCGTGATTGGGGCGCATTGTATTCTCATGGACCGGGCCTTGATGGTCATTGAGGACCGAACTTGGCTGAGGATTCTGTTTGGTAATCAGGTCCTCGTTTTGAGCCTCCATCTTCGACTTCCTGACAGGCCTCCTTCTTGTTCGCAGCAAGCGCGTCAGGTTATGGGATAGTAGATAGTCGTTGAACATGGAGCCAGGAATCGTATCAATGAAGGCGGGAGTGGCCTTTTCCTAGTCGGCCTCATCTTCCCTGTGTCCCACCCATTGCACCTTGAGCTCCCCAGGTTCGTGATTCAGGGCGACAGTATCTCGGCGGTGGCCGAGGATTCTCCACACGTAGTGAAGGTTGTCGGTATTCTTCAGCATCTCTGATCGTGTGGTTCCCTTGCTCTTGACGTTGTCCCAGAATTTGAGGACCTTTTCCTCATCCACAGCAAGCGCAAACTCTTCCTCAATCCAATCGTGCAAAACTTGGCCATGGTCTGCGGGGTACCCGAACCGGAACTGAGCGCGGCCATCGTTCCGAGCGCATCGGCATTCGTTAATCGTACCTGTTCGAAAGCCTAGTGAGAAGTATAAGTTAGTTTCGACCAGAGATGTCTAATTCAAGGGGATAATAAAAGAGAAACAACCCGCGGGACGGAGGTAGGACTAATGCTCTGCTAGGGTAATCTCTCCCTGCTCGTCCAGCGGAGTCTCCAGCCTGCGGTGGAGCTCTTGATCCAGGAGACCTGAGGCAGTAGTTGAAGCATTGGGAATTGAACCGGCAACATTTTCATTCATGGCATGGCCACGGACAGAGGCAGTGGCGTCGGAAGCGGACATTTCGGAAGGACGGGACCACGTCGCTGAGGTGCGGAGGAAAAGTGATGAAGGCAGGTGAGCTGATGGTTCAACAACACCAGAGGCTGAGATTGCTTCGCCAAATCACGTTACGAAATGCGTAGAGGGGCTGCATGTGTCGCAGAATCAGCACAAGAAATGTTCCAAGGGAGACGATGAAAAAGGAGGAAAGAATTTATAGGAAAGCCACAGCCGGGAGGGTAGTCGCTATAGAAGAGAATCAGGATCAAATAGATGCCAGTAGGAGGATTTCTTGCATCCTTATTCTTTTGGTCCTTTTCCCTTTTTTCGATTTTTTTTTTCGGCAGATGAGTGCCTGCGCGAAGTGCTGAATAAGGTTATCGAAATCAGTGATCTCTGTATTGTATTGTTATTACTGCCGAACTGCGCGAATTTCGCGCGGAGATACAAGACTTACAAGTCTTATAACTATAGGTCATAGACTAACTATTCTATGAATAAGTACCCCCTGAATTTAATATACCCCCTTAGGGGTTATTAATACCTATTTAGTATATCCCTATAAATATCCTTATAAGTTCTAAATAGCCTTATTTTTACTATAGGAGTATTATTCTCCTTTATATTAATAATAATAAATACCTACTAAATTATATAATTATTATTTATTATTATTAGAAAAATAGCTAGTAACCTCTCTAAATTTTATAATTAATTAATACTATTTACTACCTTTATATAAATCTATAGTATAAATAATATTTTATTATACTCCTATTTATTAATTTTTAATTTCTTTTCCTTACCTTTTTAAATTATTTATAATTATAAGTATACCCTCTTAAAAACTACTAAAAAACCTTATATAATTAATTATTAACTCTTTTTAAGTTATTTTACTTTTTATAATAACTTTTAATAAAACTCCTATACTCCCTATTAAATTAATTCTTACTAATAAAGTAATTAATAATTCTATTACTAAGCTTACTCCCCCTACTAAGTTAACTTTAATTAATAAAGTTACTTCTACTCTAATTAGTAAGAATACTCTTAAAATTAATAATAAATATATACTCCCTAAGAATAAGGAGAAAAATAAAAATAAAACTCCTATTAATAAATTTTTAATACTCTTATACTTATTATTTAATTATTCTAATAAAGTTTCTATAGGAAAATAATACTATTCTATTTACTAAGTAATTAAGGAGGCTAAAGTAAGGTATATTAAGGCTACTAAAGAGAAAAAGAAAAAGACTATTATTAAGAAAAGTACCCTAAAAACTCCTAAGAAAAGGAATAAATTTATAAGTAATTCTAATTTAGGTAACTTAAAACTTTATAATAGTACTAATAATAATACTAAGGAGTATAACTTATATTTTAATTACTTATTATTCTTTATTAAGGGTTCTAATAAGTCTAATATAAATTATAAAAGGCCTTATAAATACTATTATTATTATATATATAGTAATACTTACTAGAATAATACCTCTATTACTATTTACCTTTATTAGGAACTTTATACTCTCTATACTAATTTATATACTTTAAGAGTTATATATATTCTAAATTCTTATTTTCTTTCTTAAGATTTACTAATTTTCTATTTTAGGCTATTATAATAAAATAAAATAAACTTTATTATACTATAAAAATTACTTAAGTAACTTAAAAAATTAATATTAATTCTAAGTAAATAATTATAATAATAAGGCTTAATAACTCTTCTCCTACTCTTACTTAGATTACTCCTATTATTTCTATTACCCTTATTACCCCTACTCTAATTACTCCTACTACCCTAGCTTTTACTAGAGTTACTCTTACTACTATTATACTTACTCCTATTTTTAGAGTATTTCCTACCTTTAGTATTATTATTCCTAGTAAGACCTACTTAGAAATCCCTCCTTTTAGTAATATTCCTCTATATTCTTTTAATAACTTTACCTCTCCTAGTAATTTTAATTTCCTATTTCTAGTACTTATTACTCCTACCCTAGTTACTCCTATAATTAATAGTTTAATTATAATTTCTTATTGTTCTCTTAATTTCCTTTTAAGTATTATAATACCTAAGAACCTAACCTTATAACTTCTTTATACTATACTTAATATATATAAATAGGCTACTTATATTAAAGGACCTTTAAGTTATTAAATTTATACTTTTTATAAGTAGTTTTTATTTTTCCTATTATAAATTATAGCCTAAATAGAATTTCTTATAGTTTTCTTAGGGACTTTATACTTATAAATATTTTTAGTTTTCTAAGTTTTAAGTTTATAATAGAGTTCTTATTCTTATTCTCTTATTATTATTCCTTTATTATAAAACTCTTAATTCTATAAAGCTATTTATTAATTCCTTTTTTTTAGGGATTATTTAACTATATTAACTTTACCTACTTCTCTTTATTCTTTTTAAATTTAGTTTTCTAAGTATATTTAAACTCTTAAGTTTTATTTTAAAGTCCTAATTATACCTAAAGAACTTTAAATAACTACTTTAAAAGTACTTTAATAAATTTATTAGTTATTAATTTAACTAAGAGAGTATAAAAAACCCTTATTTATTCTTATAAATCTCCTAATAAAATTAGTAGTTATATATATTTATATACCTTAGCTTTATTTAGAGCTATATAAGTTCCTTTATTATTAATTAAATAATTTAAAGGTTATTATACTAAATATAAATAATTAGAACTTTACTCTAAATTAATAGGAAAACTATATAAAATCCTAGTACTAATAGGAGTCTAATTTAGAGTACTATAATAAGTTAACTTATAAATAATACCTCCTTTATAATATATAAAAGTATAAGGAGTTTAGCCTTAATTATTAAGGTAATTACTATTAATTATTTACTTATCTTCTAAGTTATAATTCTATTAAAGAGTTTTATTATAAAACCTTAAGAGCTCTTATAATTAATTATATTATCTCTAAAACTTATATTTAAAAATTATTTTTAATATATTACTTAAGGTCCCTAGGTTTACTTTATACTTAAGGTAGAGGTAATAAGTATTATATAAATATTAAAGAACTTAATTAGTAGTCTCTTAGTATTCTAAGCCTAGGTTTTAATTAAAATAAGTAAATTAACTTACTATAAAAATAATATTTAATTTTATTATTACTACTATATATAGAATTATTCCTACTTTATATTAGAAGAGGTTTATTTTACTTACTAAGACTTTATTTTTATATAGGAGAAGTTTAATTTATTCTATAGGAGTTATATTTCCTATATAAGGTTTATAACTCTTAGGGAGGAGCTTCTTAACCTTCTTATAATATATAGCCTATAATAACTATAATTATTAAAATACTCTATTATATAGAATTTTAATCCCTAAAAACTACTAAAGAGGCTCTCTACCTTTAAGGTAGTACCTCTACTAAGGTTTAGTAATTATTTCCTTTATAAGAGCCTTATATAATTCTAAAAATACTAGAATATAATTATTAATATAGAAAAAGAATATTACTTATCCCTTCTACTAATAATAGTCTTCTCTAGAAACTTAAGAGAAGTTTAACTCTTTAAGTCCCTTTTCTAGGTAATATTACTAAAGTAATAATAATCTCTAGAGACTATAGAGAGCTTTTTAGAGTCTTAGTATACTCCTAGGTTTCTTATACTTAGGAGGTATTTATATATAAATCTCCTTATTAATTAGTATATATATAAATATATTTATTATATTATATTAGAGAAACTTAAGATTAAACTACGTTATAATTATTATAAGAGTATAGAAAAAGGTTCTTATAAGAGTTATTATATATATATTATAAGTATTTTATACTTATTAATTACCTTATATAACTAAGTAGGCTTTTAGTTTTATTAGTCTCTTATATTTATTTAATTTATAAGTATATACTTAGTAATAATTAAGTACTTAGTATTCTCCTAAGGTACTCTTTTTAACCTCCTCCTATAATTAGAATAATTTATACTCTCTAAGGTGGCTTTTTTTAGTTTCTTAAAAACTCTCTACTAGAGAATAAGGTTTACTTAAGGTATTTAATTCCTTCTTCTTAAATTTAAAATACTCTTCTTAGCTTAGTAATTATTAATATAATATTAGTAGAGATAATAGATTTCTTTAATAAGTACTTAAAAGGTGAGAGATTATAATACTATAAGCTCTTAAGGAGAGGGAGCTTCTAGAGAGCTTATTATAATACTTAAGGCTCTTTCCTAGAGTCTCTAATAGCTAGGAGCTTCTAAAGAGCTTATTATTATATACTAAGCTCTTATTAATCTCTATTTTACTCTTATTAACTATATAAAATATACTAAGTACTATATATAAATATAATAGGTTATTTAATTTATAAGAAAGAACTTAAGAGTCTTTATATAGGTAGCTTCCTACTAGGAAAGCTATTTTAAAAGATATTCTAGGGGTTATTCTCTTAAGTATAAATCTCTTAAATAAGTCCTAAATCCACCCCCTTATATTAATACTTATTTTAAAGTCTTTACCTAGTCTTATAAAAAATACTATAGACTTTAGAGAGTCTAGAGGAGTTAGGAGTAACTTAAATTATACCTCTATATACTTCTTAATTTTATAAATTAGGTCTTTAATCTACCTAGCTTCTTTAGGAGACTTAGTATTAGTATATTTTATAATCTTATTTACCTCTTTATTAGTATTTTATTATATAGGAGTACTATATAATTACTTAATTAATTAGGTAATATATTCTTAAATTATATTAAGATTTATATAATAAAACTCCTCTACTATTTATTATAGGTTACTACTATAGAA
>JAXISO010000814.1:0-11345 GCA_036785465.1 Colletotrichum agaves | reverse complement strand
ATAATAACTTATTATTAATATTAATTTATTAAATTCTTAATAGAAATTAAATACTTTAGAAATTTATAATTTAATTATATTTTATTATATATTAATAAATATAGTAAATTATTAATTTATATATTTTACTTTTTATAGTTATTCTATTTATATTAGTAATATATAAAACCTTGAATTAGTGTATTATATTACAAAAAATATAAATACAATACACATATTTATATTTTTAATATATTAGAAAAACAAACATTATAAATATAAATACATATATTTGTATTATTTATATTAGCCCTACTAATATCAATATATATATTTGTATTAGATGTATTTGTATTATTGAAAGACTCTGCTCCACTTCCTTTAGGACTAAGCTTATATAAATACTTTATATTATTAAAGGTAATTATAGAGATATCTTATAATATTAGGGGATACTTTATTAAAGAGCTTATTAAGATAACTTTTAAAGTCTTCCTAGTATTAGAGTTAAAATTATAATTTTATAAATTACTTTTCCTTATAGACGTTTATTTAATAAATAATTTTGGTATTAATTTACTAGGTAATAGTCTCTTTAGTATATTAGAGTATATAGCCCTTTATAGTAGAATTAAGTATATTCTATTCTTTAGGGTATAGGGAATTAAGAATAACTCTTTATTAAATTTGCTAGAACTATAAGGAATTTAGAGAGTTTAAAAATTCTAAATAGAGTAATCCTAGTTATAAAGTTTTAATCATAGTTATTATTATTAATTTATAAAGTATAAATAGATTAGTATATAGTAATTCTCTCTCTTAACTAAGTAATTAGGTTTAGAGGTAATAAGAGTTATTATAAGAGCCTTATACGTTTTAGAAATAATATATATATAGGACTATAATATATAAAATTATTATAAGAGTTTAAGGTTCCTTTTTAGGTTTTAAAATAACTATTGTAGCCCTATTTAGCTCTATTATTCCTAACTTATTTACTATAAATAATAATAATTTAATAGAGAATAAAAGTAAATATTTAAAATTAATATAGTAGTTTTAGTAATTATAATACTTTTAGTTTATAATTAAAGTAAATATAAGGGGTCTTTAAATAAAGGAGATTATATTATATTATTAGTAAATAGGTTAATTATAAGAAATTTCTCTCTCTAAGGCTAGAGATAATTCTTTTATAAGTACTAAGGAGTACTAAATCCATAGTCTTATAAGGATAAATATTTTTCTCTATAATATATTTAGTTTCTCCTATTAAACTAATAATATTTTCTTAGGTAATATTAGTATAGTTCTTAAGCTTTCTAATTTATAGTTCTTAAGTAAATATAATAGTTAATAAAGATTAGGTTTATAATAAGGAATTGGAGAGATTCTTTTATTATATATTTACTATTACTCTTCTTCTCTTCTCCTTAAGTATTACTATAATTAATAAGGGATTTAGATAAGTTAATATTAAGTAGTTTTAATATATAATAAGTATAGGCGAGCTTAATATTAAGCTATTTAAGTAGTCTCCTAATATTAGTAACCCTAGGTAGTATAATAGGTTAGGTATATAAACTAATACTAATAGAACTAAGGGACCTGAATTTTATTATCTCTTTCAGTTTAACCGTACTAATCTATAGTATTTAGAGTAGTATGATTTTAATTACTAATTAATATTAGTATTCTAAAGTAATTACTCTATTAAATAACACTCTATATATATCTCTATATATATAAAATAAATATATTAAATTTAGGATATATTTTCAAGAGATTTAAATATAATAAGGACCTATAGTATTAAGTTAAATATACAGCCGAAAGCAGTTACGTAATCCCGCTAAATGGCCGGGCTCCGGGCTTTACTCTATATAGTAGTACTTCATAGGTATTATTATAATAATTATACTATTAGTAATCATTATATATAAGAAAGATTATATTACTAGTAATTATTATAAATAATAATAATAATTCTCTTAGTAACCTAGAGAAATAAATAGTTATAAAGGCTATATTAAGTTGAACTATAATTACTATATATATTATAGATTTAACTCTCTCCTAGAAGTCTTTAATTTACCTTTTTATTATTTTACCTTCAAGTTTAATAAAGTCTCTATATAAAGGAATATATAAGTATTATTCCTTATAGAAATTAAATTACTTAGTAATCTTTTTAATCTAAAGGCTATATATTAGAATAACCTTTTATTTATTATATTAATAAATAACTTATATTCCTAAGTACTATTTTACTAGCTTTAATAGTTATTTATACTTTTTTAAGTAATTTAGTAATTATATTCCTGTTATTAGTATAGGTTATTAATAGTATATTATTGATATAGAATATAGTCTAGACCTTCCTATTATTAGTATAAAATATATATAGCTTAGATTTATATTAAACTATACTTATATTATATAGAATTAATAATAAGTATTTATATTATAATAATAATATAATGTATAATTGATTTTTTACCTTAATAATTTTAATATATTTATTATAATTCTTAGATTTAATAGAAGAATAATTATAAATAGATTTAGCCTTAGGATTTATATTTATATTTAAAAAGGTATTTACTATATTAAATTAATAAACCTTAAGATTAAATTAAGTAGTAGTTATTTAAAATATTCTAAAGAATTATACTATTAAAGTTATTATATAAGTCTTTTAAAGAGTATTTATAACTTATATATCTTATTATATAATTACCTATACCTTATAATAATTTAAGTAATTATCTTTATTAAATTTATAAAAGAAAGTATATTTAATAAATATAAATTTTATTATTACTTTAAACTAATTAATAATTTCCTAAGTACTTAAATATTCTATTTTATTTATTTTAGTATATACTATTTCTTTCTATATTATTTAAAGTAATTTATTAATATAATATATACTTTCTATTTTATAAGAGACTTAAAAAATATATTTTAATAGTATTATATATTCCCTATAATATTTAATATTTATTTTATAAGTTTTATTTATTTTAATTATTTCCTACTAATGTCACGGCGTGGCTAATTAAGTGCGGCTGTATTCAGAGCTCTTGTTCTGAATGTCCTGTTCCTTTTGTGTGCACATGCCACAATGGGGGCGCGTGTGAAGGGTAGCCGCACTCTTGAGCCCCACAGGGGCCTGTTTACGCGCCATTACACCACATTCAGAACAATAACCCAAGGGTCACACGTTCGAATCCCGCTCTGCACAGGCATTGTGGCTCAACGTGGGCTCACAGGGCCACTATAGCGTGTTAACCTATACAGGGCCCTGGGGGCGCGGGACTTAGGTTTCGCACGCCGGCACCCAGCATCCCTACCAGAGCAGCTAGCTGGTGAATGGGGGGGTGAGCACCCAGCATCCCTACTAGAGAGTGTAAGTCGCGCGGACGCAACTGCTAGTGAATGGGGGGGTGAGCACCCAGCATCCCTACTAGAGTGTAAGTCGCGCGGACGCAACTGCTAGTGAACGGGGGGGTGATGTCACGGCGTGGCTACTTAAATGCGGCTGTATTCAGAGCTCTCGTTCTGAATTGTCAAATTTGGTGGGCGGTTTCTGCCGCCCTTCACCGCCGCGCGAGATCCGTAAAAGGGGCTCGCGTAGGCACTGCCAAATTGCGCGCACTCTCAAAAAAACAATACAATCATAAACAACACCATCAATAATACCACTAATCTCTCCATCATCATTAATATCATCAACAATTCAACAATTAAGAGTCTCATTCGCACTACAATTCAACTGAAAATTTAATAATTAACAGTCTAATTCGCGTTACCAGCCATCTATAACTACTATATATCACAGTGAGAAGTTGATCCACGCGAAGCTATTGCTGAAGCTCGCCGAGTTATACCTATAGTATACAACCTCGAACTAATACCCCTCAAACACATCCAAAACCCTAAACCCAACAAAGCAATCCAACCCTCAATCGTGAGCTGCGCGAGGTTCA
Organism: Colletotrichum agaves; assembly: GCA_036785465.1. Taxonomy (NCBI): domain Eukaryota; kingdom Fungi; phylum Ascomycota; class Sordariomycetes; order Glomerellales; family Glomerellaceae; genus Colletotrichum; species Colletotrichum agaves. The sequence continues at coordinate 7,374 of JAXISO010000814.1, read as the reverse complement.
ACAAGGAAGTAGCCTATAAGGCCACCTTGCCGCACTAATGAGGGCTGCGCCTAAGAGGCCACCTCACCACGATATAGGAAGAGCTTTTGTGCTACCTATGGGGTATAGGAGCTTATTAAGGAACTTGAGGCGTGCGTAGATAAACTCGCGAGAGATCCTATAAACAGCACAACTCTTTCCTACTTATTAAGGAGGTTTTAGTAAGAGTAACAGGGATTAAGTAATTAAATTCATTATTATATATATATATAGAATTATTACTATATTTAAAAATATATAATTCTCCTTGTAGGTTGGGCCCTGGGAGGGTCTAATCTGGGGGGGTGTGTCAAATTTAGTGGGCGGTTTCTGCCGCTCTTCACTGCCGCGCGAGATCCATAAAAGGGGCTCGCGTAGGCGCTGCTAAATTGCGCACACTCTTAAAAAAACAATATAATCATGAATAATACCATCAATAATACCACCAATCTCTCCATCATCATCAATATCATCAACAATTCGACAATTAAGAGTCTCATTCACACTACAATTCAACCGAAAATTCAACATGAATGTCCTGTTCCTTTTATGTGCACATGCCACAATGGGGGCGCGTGTAAAGGGTAGCTGCACCCTTGAGCCCCACAGGGGCCTGTTTACGCGCTATTATACTAACTTCTATATTAATAGAGTATAATATTAAATATTCTAAGTTCTACTTCTATAGTATAATTTACTAATTAAGTATAAATACTATAAGTAATAAATTCTAAAGTAAAGAACTAGTATATTTTAAAATAAATATAGAACCTTTAAGGAATATATTAATTAAGTTAAATATATTACTAACTTAACTTATAAATAGAATATAAAAGAATTCTTCTAATTCTTTATCCCTAGTTTAATAAGTTATTAACTATACTTTATAAGTAGCCTCTAAACTTTATAAGTATACCTTTACTTTCCTAGAAGTTAGTAAAATATATTTCTACTATTATTAATTATAATAGTCTCCTTATTATTATAAAAACTATTTAATATATATTTAATTTTAATTATTTATTACTAGTAGCTAGGTTAGTCTTCTCTTCTCTAATAATACTATAAAGTTCCTTAATATTTATTCTAGGGTCCTAGGGATTACTTTATTAATTACTAGTTTATTTAGTATTTATATTGTTATTACTATTAATTCTTATATTTCTATTTAATATACCTTTAGGAGATAATATAGAATTAAGGGAAAAAGGTTTACTACTAGTCTATAATTTTAAGAGAGTATACGTAATATTTTCAAATATATTAACTATTTATGATTATCCCCAAGAAGTATTATTTATAGTTAATAGAGTTATTATTAAATTATTATACTCTCTAAGTACTTTAAGAATTATAATTAAATATAATAATTTAATTTATAATTACTTAAGTAATTTATTTGCTTTATTAATTATAATCTTAATTTTAGAGTCTTCTTCATTATAATATAATATGTTATTAAATATAATATTATATAGGATAATTACCTTATTAAAAGTAAATATTTAAATTTAAAAAGAATTATAAATTTAGGGATAATAATTAACTAAGTATTCTCTATTCATATATACTTTAGTTTTAAAGTCTTATTAATTATAGCCTACTTTATAGTTATAAAATAAAGTATAAGCCTTATATTTATATATATATATATATAGTCTACTAAGATATAATTATACGTTTTAGGCTAAATTAATTCTAATATAATCTTTATATTATTAAAGTTATTCTAATAATACTTAATTGAATAATTTCTAGTTCTTTATTACTTATAAATAATTATTATTAATATATATAATAACTAATACTAATTTTATTTATATTTCTTTTAGTAAATTAATATTAATTAATATAATAAGCCCCTTATTAATTACCTCTTTACTAGCCTTTTTAGATACCTCTAATAGGCTCCTTAGTATTTATAAGAGAAGTTTCTAAATTAATTCTAGACTATTCTATTTATTCTTTAAAAGCTCTGAATTATAGTATACCTATAATAATATAGTTTAAATCTTAATATATTCTATATATACTAAGGTAAAATTATTTTAAGACTTATATTCTAAAAAAGTAAACCACTTTAATAATACTCTCTTATTATTATTTAATAATATAAAGCTATATTTTATTTTAATAAACTTTATTTTTAATTATAAATAATTTTAATTTATCTTTATACTTATTACTAAAGTAATTAAATAAGTCCTAGGAAATTATTATAACCTATTAAGTATAACTAGCAAGGAAGCTCCACAAGAATAATAAGTAACTAGAACAATACTTATATATAGAATTATAGGAATACTTAGAACTTAACTAGTATAGAAGAACTATAGTATATATTATATAATAATAAGATAATCCTCTATTAATAAGATTAAAGGAGGTAATTAATAGAGTATAGGAGAAAGTACTTAATAATTAATTAACTTTACTAACTAATTATAATTGTCTCTAGTATATAATTAATTACTTAGATTTAATAATAAGAACACTTATTTTAGACTTATATATAGTATAGTCTTAGGTTTACCCTAAGATTATACTTTTATAATTCTTTAGTAATTAATTTTATAATTATCCCTTAAAATACTTTTAGCCTCTTCTTATACTATAGAAAACTTAAAATAATTATAATTAATTACTATAAATACCTACTCTTTAAAATCTTACCTAATAAGTCCCCTATACTATTTAGTTAGTATTAACTCTTAACCTTTATTAATAGAATCCTATTATTAAATAGACTAATTATAATACTTTAATTACTCTTATTTAATAAATTAATTATTAATACTTATTAAATAATAATAAATATAATATTATCCTATACTTCTATTAGATTACCTACTCTAGAAACCTCTTCTTTATTTAAGTAACCTATAAACCTAATTAAAAAACTTAAGGGAGCCCTAATAACTATTAACTCTAATAATAAAATAAGCCTTAAAAAGAAAACCTATAATTAATTGTAGGCTAGAATTAAGAAAAGAAATATTAATATCATTAAAATCTAGACTATATATAATAAGATAATTACTAAGTTTTATAATTTTAAAGTTATAATATAATAACTTAATAATAACCCTTAATATATCTTGGACCTTAAGAATAAAGCCCTCTAACTCTAAGAATAAAATAATTATACTAATATTAAAGAACTCTAGAATAAAATTAGTACTCCCTATACTATAATTAATATTATCTTAATTCCCTTAGGTAAATAATAAAAATTTAAACTTAGTACTCCTATTACTTATAATAATACTCTAGGATAACTTAAGGAATTCCTATTTTAAGTTAAGAATTATTAGAACTTCTACTATAAAGATTTTACTAATAAAATTAAAAAAGTTATATATATAACTACTTATTTTAGAGATTAAGTCCTTAAATAATTTAAATTAATTCAGGAAGAATTCCTTAAGTATAAAACCTTGAATAAATATTTAACTAAAATATATAATATTTATAATAATTTTAAGGGATTTAAGAAAGTATTATATTCTTTATTCTAAGGCCTTAATAAAAAATAATAAACTAAATAAGACCTTATATAACTTTAATAAACTAAATTAATTAAGGAATATATTATTATATTTAAATAACTTAGTATTTAATTAAATTTCACTAAGAAAACTAAAGTCTTTATATTTTATTAAGGACTTAAGAATAATACTAAGAATAAAGTTATTAGATTTAACTAACCTAATCATCTTCTTTGATATATAAAACTTATAATTAAGATTAATTATTATTTATTTAAATAATATAAAGTAAAAAAAGAAGAATAATAATTAACTAACTTTAGATAATAATAGTAACTAAAAAGTAACTACTACCTAGGAAAAAACTATAGTATAGAATAACCCTTTAATAAGTACTTATTATAAATATTTAATTGATTCACTACTTATAAATAATATAGTAAATTTATAAATCTTAGTATTATATCCTAAATAACTACTAAAAGTAATTATTAAAAAAAACTTATTAAGTACTATAACTATAGAAAAGAAGAATATACTATAAGGGAATATTAATAACTAAAGAAATAATAACTAGTACCTAAAGAATAATAAATTAATATAATTATTTAAATAATGATATAACAATAAACTAACTAAATTACTTATTTTAATAATAAATATAGAATATATTCTAATACTAAGGAATATATAGAATAATACCCTAAGGAATTATAGAGAAAGTTAAAATATAATACTACTAAGATATTACTCCTAAATTAATAAATACTTATTACAATAAACTATCCTAATAATAAGATTATTCAAAAAGTAATTAAATAGTAAAATAGAATATTAGAAACTAAATATACTTATTATAATAAAATTAAATAATAATCTATTATCTAGGAAAATAAAGTCTTTATTAAAAGACTTTAATAAAGTATTATAATTTATAAATAGTATATTTAGGAAAAACTTGATAATATTATATAATACTAATAACTAGAAATTTTAATAAGTTATATTAAATATTAATAACTTATTTATAGTAATGTAAAATATATTTAATATATTAATAAGGAAATAAACGAAAATACAATGATTAAATATATTCTAGAATTTATATAGAACCCTAAAATATAAGGGTCTTAAGGATAATAATATACTTTATAATAGGTTTATTAAGAAGAAGCCCTAAATAATTTAATAAGAATATTTATAGACTTATAATAAAGAAATTCTAATATAAAAGTATAATTATCCTAGATTATATTAAATAATAATACTTCCTTAGAAAACTTTACTTTAAATAATAAAAATATTATATACCTCTTATAATACTAAAGAATTAATCCCTTAAAGAATAACTAAAAATTATTCTTTTATAGTATATTTATAAAGAAATAAATAAATTAATTCTTTTAAATTAATATTAAAGGAGATTATAAGTAACTCTATATAGTATATTCTTAATACTATTAAGTATTTTAGGCTTAATACTTTATAATTTATTATAGAAAATATATTAATAAAATATATACTTATAAATTCTTTTTTTATAAATAAGGAATAGAATTTATTATAGAAGTTTATATAAAATTATAATTATTTATATAAGAGTTTAAAGTATTTTAAAATAATAACTTAGTATAATTTATATTAAATTAGTATTATTTAATAAAGTATATTAATAACTTTATAAAAGTATAGTATTAGTATAAGAATAATAAATACTAAGTATATTATTAAAATAAGACTAAAGTATAATAATAATAATAAGAATTATAAGAAGGAGAAGAGATATTTTTACTTTAATTTAGGATTTAAGAAAGCTTTCTTATAAAAGTTAAAAAAAAATAATAAAGATTTAAAGCCCCTAGAATAATAAATAATTAAAAAACTAGAGAGACTTACTAAAATCTAAGAATAATAATAAGTACTATAAATAAAGTCCCTATATAATATATTTAGTATTATATATATTATTAATAACTTTATTATATAATAGAATAAGCCCTATAGGGGCTTATATAGTAATAAACACAACTACCCATTTACACTATATACAGCACAACCCCTATAAAAGGTACATAATAATAAGTCTAGTACTTATTAGTCTATTGCACTTAAGTAGGGATCGTTGGCATGCATGGGCATAGCCCAGGCCCATTACAGTGGCATAGCCCATAACATTATCCCCCCTCTCGCCCGCCCACCCTCGCGCCCGCCCTGCCCATTGTGGCCTTACGGAGCGCAGTGCCCTCGCGGCGGCAATTACTTAAGCACGCACCCCCAGGCCCGCGCTATTCCCACGCTTCCCGCCTGTAAGCCAGGGAACAAAGTCGCCCGCGCGACTCGAACCCTAGACCTTTAGGGTAAACTTATTATATGTAATGGGACGGGCCCCATAGGGGCTCATACGGCAGCAAACACAACTGCCCATCTGCGCTATGTGCGGCGCAACCCCTATAAAAGGTATATAATAATAAGTCTAGTACTTATTAGTCTACTATACTTAAGTAGGGATTGTTAGTATATATAAGTATAGCCTAGGCCTATTATAGTAGTATAGCCTATAATATATTATAATTAAAGTTATAATTAATAAAATATTTATTTATATATTTATTAATAATAAAATATTAGGAAATATTATTTTATTAAGAAGAATTAATAAGAGAAAAGTTATATAAAAGAGAAAAATACTAGGAGAATACTATTTACTTAATATTGTTAAGGAGAATAAATTTAATATTATAAAGAATATATTAATAAGGAAATTATATAATTCCCTTTATAGTATTATAATTAAAATAAATAATTAAACTTTTATATTATAAATATAGGAAATTAAGAAAATATTATTCTTAGAATTCTATAATTATAAAAGAATAACTTATAAATAAATTAAAGAATTAATTACTTCTATTAAAATTAGAATTTAATCTCTAAATAATAATTTAAATAATAGAATTTAATCTCTAAATAATAATTTAAATTAGTTAACTTATATAAATTAAAAAATATATTTATAATATTAAAATTTATTATTTACTTATAAATAAAAGAAATAATAATAGAAATATTAATTATAATAATAATTAGTGATAGATAATTATTATTTGTTTTAAAAGAATATTGAAAATATATAAAACTATTTATTAAAGGACTTAAACTTAAATTACTAGAATAAAGTAATTATAATTATAAAATTAAATTTAAAGAAGGTAAAGAATTAATTTTTAGTAGAGTTTATAAATTAAATTAAGAAAAAATAAAAGTACTTAATATATTTTTAATAAAAACTTTAGAATATATTATATTAGATTATTTATATTATTAATAAAATATTTTATTCTATTTATACCTAAGGAAAATAAGAAGAAATAATTTTATATTAATTATTAGAAACTTAATAATATTACTATTATAAATTATTCCTTATTATTTCTTGTTTTAAGATTATAGAATCTCTTATATAAAATATAATAAGTTATAATACTTAATTTAAAAAAAGCTTATAATTTAATTTATATATAAAAAGAAATAAATAGAAAATAGTATTTTAAATATAAGAAGAATATTTTAAAATACTTATAATACTTTTTAAATTTATAAATCTATTTATAATATTCTAATTAATAAATAATAATATCTTATAATAATAAGTTAATAATTATATAATTATTAATTTTAATAATATTTTTACTTTTTTAAATATACTTAAAGAATATAAAGAATATATGTATTAAATTCTTTAAATACTCAAAAATACTAAATTACTAATTAAATTTAAGAGAAGTAGTTTTTATAAATAAGAGATTAAATACCTTAAGTTTATAATTACTTTAGGAGTAATATAAATATGAAAGAAAAAGATTAATAT
>JAXISO010000813.1:0-11345 GCA_036785465.1 Colletotrichum agaves | reverse complement strand
AGTAATATTAAAGAGAATAATATTAAGGAAGTTATTATTACCCTTATCAAAACTAAGAAAATAACTCCTTATAAAAATAAATTAACCTCTTTATTATTTATAGTATAATTAAAAACCTATATTACTAAAATATTTCTCTACTACCCTAATAAGAATCTCCTTTAAGATATTTATACTCTTCTTAATAAAATTACTCTTAATACCTCTTCTATATTTTCTATTAATATTATTCACTATATTTAGAATACTTATAAAAAGACTTATATTATATTTCTTAATTTTAAGGCTTACTTATACTTTCTACTCTTATATACTTAAGTCCTTATTATATTCTTTACTACTAAGAATAATTAAATTAATAATTTTATTACTAGTCTTCTTATTACTATAAATTATATTAATTTTCTTTTAATTACCCCCCTTATTATAATTAATAATATTATAACTATTAATTCTACTATTTACTATTAAATCTAAATTATAAGAAGTAAAATTAAGAATATCTCTTCTTATATTAATAATATTATTTTAAATTTTAATAAAATAACTAAAGGAATTTATAATAATATTATAAAGAGATTTAATAAAATTAAGAGTATTAATAACTCTAATACTAGTACTTATTTTATTATACTTAAGGCTAATTTAATTACTAAGAGCTCCCTCTTTATATAATTTAATATAATTATTTATTATATTAATATTAAGACTATTTCTCTCTATACTAAAATTACTTCCCTCTATAAGGCTATAAATAATTTAAAAAAGACTCCTAAGTATAATACTACTAATAACCTTCTAGCCTAACTTACTAAGACTAATTATATTAATATAAGTAATATTTTTAAATTCTCTAAGTAGATTTATATAAGTATACTAAGGAATATAATAGGAATATAAGAATAGAAACTATATAACTAGAATTAAGTAACTAATTAAGTTAATTACTTTTTTAGGGAGGGGTAAATATTATAAGTTTTCTATTAATATTATTAGAAGGAATAGTAGGATCCATAGAATCCTAGGGGATATAAGGAGACTATTATTCCTAGTTTTAATTTATTAATTTAAGTAAACTATTATCTATTATATTATATATATTATTATTTATCTTAGTAGTCTTTTTATTATTCTTCTTATAGTCTTTATTATTCTACTACTAATTTACTCTAGTAGAAAGACTATAATAAGTATTTACTTAGCTTTTATTATTATATTAATCTCCTAGAAAATTCCTTTTAAATTATAGATACTTAATATAATATTTATTATAATATATATTAATATATATTTATTATATTAATACTTTATTAAACTAAGTATTTTAAAAAGAAGTAATTAATCATTAGTATTATAATTCTCTATTAAATATATAATTACTAAAGATAACTTAGTTAATACTTTTATAAAGGTTTTATTAAATAAAGCTTTATAGTAATTTATTAATACTAATAGAGTTTTATATTATATAAAGGAAAAACCAATATTAATAAATATAAAATAAATAGAAAAGAATATATTTAATATTATTCAAGTATATTTATTCAAATTATAAAAATATTTTCCTTATATATTAAAAGATATATATTAAGTATATTATAATATAAGAGAAAGATTATTAATATAAGAATATTTATTTATATTATTAAATTCTATGTAAATTTAAACTTAAATATAAATACTCTAGTACTTATAAAAATAATAATATAATTTATATATAATTATATATAAATTTCCTTAATTAAATATTATTTCTTTTAAAAAAATCTCTTTTTATAAATAACTTTATTTTAATTAACTTACTTTATTACTCTAAATATAATAAACTCTTTTATTTCTATTAAAATAATTAAATCTAATTTATATAATAATTATAATAATAATATTATAATATATAAATAAATTTCTATAAAACTTAAGAGTATAGTTACTCTTTATATATACCCCCATTATACTATATATAAAAGGAATAGGACATTTAGAATAATAGCTCTAAATATAGCTATACTTAAGTAGCCACACTATAATATTACCCCCCTATTCACTAGCTAGTTACATTCACGTGACTTATACTTTTGTAGAGATACTAGGTACTTGTGTGTAGTACCTAAGTCCTATACCCCTAGGGCCCTATATAGGTTTATATATTATAATAACTTTATAAGCCTATATTAAGTTATACTATATAGAATTTAAGGTTATTATTTTATATATAGTATTATAGTATATAAATAGGCTATTATAGGGCTTAAGAGTATAGTTACTTTTTATATTTATTTTTACTATATTATATATAAAAGAAATAAAATATTTAGAATAGTAGTTTTAAATATAATAATACTTAAGTAATTATATTATAATAAATAAAGCTTATATTATTTTCTAAAGAAACTTAAAAAACTATTAAAAAGTTATATATAAAGTTAAAAATAATTAAATAGCTTTAAAAGTTTTTACGTTTTTATAAATTTAATTTATTAAGAGTTTAACTTTATAATACTAATATTATTATTAAGATTAATTACTTTTTTAAATATTATAATTATATTTAAAAAACTTAATACTTTTAATTTTAAGTATTTAATTCTTTAAGCTATTATAAAATATTTTTATTAACTACTTAGAATTAATAAATTATAATTATAAATATTATACGTATTATTATATTATAATATATAAAGATAAAAGAATCATTATTTTTTATAATACTTACAAAATTATTAATTATTTAAATTTATAATATTTATATTATTTTATTATTACTAAAAGACTATATAGTTTTTTACCCTTAATATAAGGCTTATAAGTTTCGTAACTGTGGTTACAGACTAATTATTCTATAAACAAGCGCCCCCTGAATTTGACAGGTGGGGTCTTACCTTCCAGAAGTTGCGGTCTCAAGGGTTGTTAGTTTAGGGTCTACAAGATCAGATTTCAGCTGCCGAACCAGTTTGTTAGTACCTGAGGTATTTGTACCTAACTTAACCTATCTCTCTACCTTACCCTCCAAGGTATTCTTCTCACCTTAAGGTACCTACCTGACCACGCTTGATATTGAGTAATGCAACAAGTCCACAAGAGTTGCTTCTCTTCCAAAGTTCTTCACATTTCACCATTCAAGTACCAATTCAAGGGAATTTCTCAAATTCATCGACATTCAGCCTCTAAGCCATAATCTCAAGTCGTGCACAACTCAACAACGCACCATTATTCTACTGCTGTCGCACCACTTAAACCGTACCCGGGCCTGCGAATTACAGCGCCCAGGCACATTAGCCGTCGGCGAAACGGAAAAACCAGGGTATGGCAGCACATGGCGAAAACCCGACCTCGACGCCATGGATAACAGTATCCCGGAAAGCCGCGTCGAATACTGCATTTTTCTGATCGACTCTGAGACCCAGAACGACTTCGGAAGGCAGCTTTCACGACTTGAGGATATTCGTAAAGCAGCGCTCCAGCTGTCGGCCCGACTCACGAAGGACTATATCTGGCAGAGGGGTTCCCTAAACCTCGACGTCGTAACCGATCGTAGTCAGTCACAACCGCAACTTGCTGGCTGCAGCTTTCCCCCGAATCTAACTCGTCACTAGGTCTTGCCTATCTCCACGGAGTGTCAGACTATGGAGACGCTGTTGAAGATGAATGGCTCATCGTCTACATCCTCAGAGAGCTCTCCAAATCCTACCCAACAGCATGGATCCGGGTTTCAGACAGCGACGGCGAATTTCTCTTGGTGGAGGCGGCAAACGTTATACCTAAGTGGCTCAGTCCAGAGAATGACCAACATCGGGTCTGGATCAATCACGGCCGCCTCCGCATCATCCCTCTAGACCAGGGCTTGCCAGCTTGCCAGTCCAAACAGCTCACACTAGCGGAGGCTGTGGATCTTATAAGGAAAGGCTCGGGTTCCCTCATACAGTCCGAGTTTATCGAAGCGGAGTCGTTCTACCGCCTAGAAAAGTACCCCGACCACATCCAGAAGTCTTTGCACCATTCGCTTGTAACCGTACCTCGGAGGTTGGCCCATGTTCTTCAGCATGCCCCGAAAGCAGTCGCTCCGGCCGTGGAGTCGTTCTATCTACGCGACGCATTGGACATGAAGCACCTCTCGTCTAAGCCCGAGTCACTACGATTTCCTCCCAATGATCTTGTGACACTGAGCGTAAAGTTTACCAGGGTTCTGTTTGCGCAGCTTCGATCACAGCGGTTCGAGCCCTCAATGCCTTGGGTGCATGTCATCCAGAAAGCAAGCAGCGAAGATCAAGCTCGGTTGGAGATGGGCATGAAGCTCACCTGCGGGTTCGAAATCATGCTGAAGAACCTTGACAGAATCGATCGCCGTGAAGCTCGAGAGGCCGGTATCATAGTCGAGGATTTGCAGGAGGATGGAGAATCAATACTACCATCAGACAAAGAAATCAGCGCGTGGAAAGACGCAAATAGGGAAGACGATGAGTCATGGATGGACATCAACTACGAAGACTTCGAGCAGGAATTGGGGGGCAGCCGTGGTGGGAGAGGTAAAGAGTCGTCCACGGGTTTTGGCGATGCCGCAACGCAGACAGACTTGCGCAAGATTGTGTCTCGCTTTGAAGACTTCTTGAACGACAACAACGCAGGTTTTGACGGGGCTGAGATGGACGAAATGGACATTGACGACGACGAGGATGACGATGACAGCGGAGAAGACGATGAGAGCGAGGACAAAGCGGTCAGCTTCGACGAGGCAGAGTTCTCCCGTATGATGAGAGAAATGATGGGACTTGCTCCGATTGAGGGAAGATTAACTCCAGCCTCTGGCAAGATGCTGGCGACCGAGGCCCAGATCGCAGCTCCAACGCAGGCACAACAACAACAACAACAACAACAACAACAGTCTGAAGAGGAGTCTGACGGAGAGGAGCTGCAAAAGCTTGTAGCACAGCTTGAAGCCGAGCTCAACGAGCATGGTGCGCTGAAACTCGATATGAGGGACAAACATACACACGCAGTCGACGGCAAGCAGAGGGAGAAGGACGTTGGAAACGATGGCCATAGCCTTGCCGAGGACGCGAACGTTGACGGCGAAGAGGAGGAAGAGGGCGATGGCGACGCGGTCGACATTGATTACAACCTGGCCAAGAACCTGTTGGAGAGCTTCAAGGGACAGGGAGGCCTACCTGGACCAGCCGGCAACATGTTAGGCATGATGGGACTTCAGCTTCCCCGGGATGAGAATGGTGGAGACACCAAGGAAGGGAGAAAAACGGAATGAAGCGATGAATGATCTCAATGTTCAACCTTAAGAACGGGTCAACAATACCCCCACGGTGCAATGCTAAACGCAGAGCGGTGGCACCTCTACGGGCGTCGTGCCAAGTTTGTACACTCGTTACCCCGAACAAAAATCCCTCGTATACTCGTGTCATCGTTCAAGCATACAGCAGGTCCAGCTAGACGTCCTTCTCGCCGCTTTTGGAGCGTTTTGCCGGGCTCACCTCGCCGCTCGGTCTTCTTCCTCTGCGGACACCATCATCCTCTAGCGCATCTAAGCGTGCCATGATATTGCTCAGTTTCTTCCTTGCCTCTAGCTCGCGCCCGCCACTGTCTTCTCGTGGCCGAAAGAATTCTTTGACAATGTGCGTGATGGTGTGGTAGCATTCATATAATAAGAGGCGGATGTGCGCAGTTGCCTTATCTTCGATCATGTCTGAAGAGCATATGGATGTTCCACTGCCTTGGTCGGGTGAGGTTTCGTTGAAGCCCAGGAAAAAGTCGCTACTGGGACTGCGGCAGAAAGTCGTGGCAAACAAGGGGTCTCCAAAAACAAAGTTGCTCCAATCCTTCATTCCAGTCATGATGATTTCGTCTTGGCTCGATAAAGTAATCTGCCCTGAATCGTACAGCTCCGCCTCGCTCTCGTTGTCGCTTTCAATGTTGTCTTGTAGTCCAAGATCGACTATGCCCGTCCGGCTGCTACTGGTCGGTCCCACGGTGCCTACCTGTCGTCGTCGTCGTCGTACGACCAAGGTGTTGAGGTCTTTCCCGGCATCTACCGCGACCAGACGAGGTGTCGTTACCGCATCCAGGGTGTAGTGGAAACGTCTGAAATGTTTGCGGATGGAACCATAACCCAACATGACCTGCATATCCTCGCCGTCACGCAAAACGGCCTCTAGCATAGAATGAAAGGCCGTCGACCAGGACTGAACACCTCTCGACTCCATCAGTCTGGCGTTTACATCTCTCCTGATTGGCCGTGACGTGTCGGACGCTGGGGCTGACGCCGCAGAAGGAAGTACAGCGAACGCAGGGCCGAACCGTCCTGTTGGGGAAACGAGCTTACACAATTTTCGGTAAAACTGGCCCGTGTGAAAGTCGATTGTTTTTCGCTCAGGTTGGGAAAGAGGTGGAATTAGCTCGGTGATCGGGACGCCCAGCGTAGGTCGCATAAGGTTGAATTCGCGACTTGCATCGTTGGATGTTGCTGTATGTGCTATCAGCCTCGGGAGAAAGACCTGGAGACCCTCTGCGCTGTCAGTCGGAACGAGAAGCTCTCCGGTCCTCCTCACCACGGCTACTCTGGTATCAAGAGGCTCCTCTGGTTCTGGGGTTCGTTCCTGGAGGAGAGGTTCCTGTTCGACGGTCTTGTATGCGAGCCATTTCAAGACGGCCGCCTCCGAGACGACGGAGGCTCGCTCCGATCGAAGGAGCTTAACCATCGGCGGTGGAGGGGCGACGAGGACGAGACTCGTTCCGTCAGAAATTTCGACTCCATAGGCTCGCTGGCAATGTACCGAAGACACACTCTGGACATGTTGAACCGTGGCCTGGGGCACTAGGTGGCTTATAACGGCCTGCATGGGCTGTTGGTGTTGTTGCTTGTGGCCAAGAAACAGACTTCGCCAATGCCGAAGTGTGGGACGAGATCTGCCCTACGGAAGGTCTACGGGCAACGAACGGAAGACTGCAGGTTTGCCAAACGTCCTGACAGGCAAGTCGTACGCAGGGTGAGGTCGAGTTGCGAGGTCTGTGATACCGACTGGGAGCCATGTGGAATGGGGTGGGTGCAAGGAGCAAGATATAGCGAAACCTCGAACCCCAACTTGCACGCAACACGGAGTTCACTACAGCCTACCCAGGGTAGCACTGGCTCATACGTGTGAGGACTGTGGTTTCGAATATCGCCGATATACTGGGATAGCGTAGGGCTTCCAACGATGGAAGTTTCCTGGCGAAAAGGATGTCAGGTAGCGAGCGGAGTCTGATATGTGTAGAAGGAAGAAGCACCAAATGCATCAAGAGACGAAGAACCTGGCGGAGAACAAGCGAGTGGATGCAAAGTACCGCGGCGCAGCAGGTCGTATTAGCGGTCAGAAGCTTGGGGACGTCGAATCCGAGCCCTCTGAGTATGTTTAAACGGGAGATATCCGGAGTGGATGCAGTCAAGCAGCCCCGGAACTCTGATATTCATTGCGGAATGGACGTGCCGGCAGCTGCTCGTTCTGGCACGGGGGTGTCCTTAATGATTCAAACGAGCGAATGGCTTCCCTGAGCAGGGTGCCGATATCACCTGGGCAAGACCACGAGAACAGTGGGCAGAAGGTTAGGGTCTGTTCCCCCAGACCAGAGACCAGAGGATCCCGTAGCAGCGTCTCCAGCTAATGAGGAGCTTCAACAGGCGAGAAGTAAGGACCAGCCAGCCGGCTAACGCAAGTTGATGGCCCTCTGAGGACGGGCGAGGCGTCGGCATGGAGAGACATTGGGATGAGGAGGCGCTCAATGAGCGTTCAGAAATCGCGGATAAGCGAGAGGGACGACGCTAAAGCTTGACCAAGACCAGTTATGTTGGGTCCTGGCTGCCAGATAATCTTTGCTCGTGACTGCTTCAGTTGGAAGTGAGTGATGTGGGTTGATTGATAGATATCCCAGTCAGCGACGGTCGAGCGTGCTACTTGGGGTCAACCCAAGCGAAAATGCACGAAGGTATCCGTCCGCACGCAGAGATTGACAATGGCACCTAGCGAGCGTGGGTAAGTAAGCTTAGCTGTGAGTGAGACGGATCTTCATGCGTACGTAGCCAGCCATGGGCATGCCCATGTCGCTGCGCGGATATCCAAGGCGACGCGTCGAAGACAAACGGCCGACGGAGCCCAGTCTGACGCAGTCGTGGCTCCGTACCATGGCTACCTTACTTTAGTCTGTGCAACGACAAGCGAGTCGCGGAATCTGGTGATTGGACGACGTCAAGCGAACCGGGGGCCACAGATTCCGGCACGGTCGTCGACTGGTCCAGCCGCCCGCCCGGGGCTTCAAGAAGGAGCATTCACGAATGTTTCTACTATGAGATTCAACTGAAGGCACTAGATACAGTGTCGGGGGCCGGGGGGGCGGGGGGGAGGGGGGAATGCACAAAATATAGAATATCATGTACACACTTTCTCTCTCCAATGCAGCAGCTCAGTCCAAACGCTACGTGCGTAATAGACTGGAAATCGCATGCTGTCGCAATTGAGCAAAATCAATGCTTCCTCCTCCCATGGATATTGCATACGCCATTTGACCCGGCCCAACCCCGGTCCTTCGAGACCGATCCCTTCTCCTCCCTCGATCGTATGGCTGCCTCGTGGAAGCTGCCTGGAACTTTTCGAAGTGCTGACGCCTTGAGAGACTCGTCAAATTTATCGCAATAAGGCTTAGCGCCGTCTTGGGGGTTACTCCACCAAGCCGCACGCGCCCACTTCTGGTAATCTTCCCCTTTGGACTGCGAAAGGAGGAAGTGGCAACGAGGATGGAATCCGGCGATCGGATGTGGATTGTTCCGACATTACTCAACGTATTTAGCCACAAATCCATTATATAGCTAGCTTAACATAGAATAACTTATTATATAATAATAATCCCTGCCCCTGTTGAGTGGTTTCTATTGTGGCTCTTACTCTGGAGTCTGAGGTGATAAAAACCTCTATTATTATGAATTAATTATTATTATTTTATTATAATTATTTATTTTACTTTTATAAGAAGTCTAATTTATTTATTAAAATAGTACTAATTTAGTATAAATTAAGAAAAGAAGAGTAAGTTAGGCTAATTAATATTAATAATAATTAATACTATAAATCTAGATCCCCTAACTATATCCCCAATAATACCTTATTATATAAATACCCTATATTACTCCCCTATTACTAACTTATTTAATTTATCTATTAAATTTAATTTAATTCTAATTAATAAACTACTTATATTATATTATTTATATCTAGGTTAATATTAACCTAATTTAAATTATTACTTAACTAAATTAAATAAGGAGGAAATTATAGATTTAATTAAGAGACTCTAAGTATTTAAAATTAGAATAAATTAAATTATACCTAATATATTAGAATTAATAAGTACTATAGCCCCTACTAGCCTACTTATATTAATATGTGGATTCTTTAATGGATTAGTTATAGTAGCCTAATAGATTACTAGGCTTTATTTTAATTTTAAAAAGGCTAGATACCCCTATAATTAATTACTTATATTCCTTATATTAGAAATATTAAATATATTATATAAAGGTATAGTAGTTACTTATATTAATAGTATTCTGTATTTTATTATGATAATTGATAAAGTTGTAATAGGTAATATTACTCTTTAAGACCTAAATATAGTAGAGGTAGTATTAAAAGACTAATTTCTAGTTATAATTTAAAATTAAGAGGTAACTAGAGTAGATATTAATATAATTTTATAAGTAAAGGATAAAGCCCTATTAATATACTATAATTAAGCCCTATTTAGCCTATATTATGTTAGATATTAGGATACTATTATAGATATATCTTTATTAATACTTAAAATAATAGTATTATAAGGTTTAATTTATTAATTTATAAAGGGATTATAAAATATTAATTTAAGAATATAAGTTATTAATATATTAGTATTAATATTTTCTAGTCTTAGGGCTATATATAATATTATTATTAATACTAAATATATATTAGAGGAGTGAGAAGCTAAGAATAAAAGATTAGTTAAGGAAAATAGAGCTTACTTTTTAGAGGAAATAGTAATCTATTAGAATCTAGGATAATTAGTTAATTATATTCTTGTGTAATAATTTATATAAATGTAATTTAATAATTTAATTTAGGTAAACTACTTAGAATTCCTAAATTAGAATTAAATACTATTTACTAATATTCCCTTATTTACTAATTTATAATTAAATTATATTAATACTACTTAATTAATATAATTATAATTAATATAGTAAATAGTATAAGGTTAGAATAGTATAAATTTATATAGAAGTAATAATACTTATTAATACCCCTAGTATTAATAATAGAATAATTATAGTAGGTATAATTAATTATATTATTTATTTAATTAATAAGCTTAATTATATTAACTTAATTAGAATTATAATTAGGGATAAGGTGGCTATTATAGTAGTAGAGATATTAGTATTAACTTTACTTAGAAAGATTATAATTTACTAAATTTACCTAATAGAAAAATATTAAAGAATATATATATTAATAGATTTATATAATTGAGAGATAGTGAAGTAATTTATATGGAATATAGTAAAGTGGGATATTAAAAGTCTAAGTGTTTAAACCCTCCCCTTGCCCCTTAGGAATAAGTTTACTTAAAGGTAATAATCTTCCCTAATAATTAAAGTTTTACTAGAGGTATTTAACCCCCTCCTAGTATTATTAATACTTACTTAGTATAGATTTACTTTATATAAGACCTACTTTTCTCATATATACTAAGATTAAATAATTATAGCCTACTAATAAATTTAAATTAATATAATATAAGTAATAAAATATAATAGAATTAATAAATTAGTAATAATACTAATATATTAATAAATCCCTAAGATATTATTAATATAATTATTAATAGTTAATATATGGAATTTTTATTTCTAGAAAATATTAATAATATAGTATTACTTTTCTTAAAATTTAAAGGAGTAAAGCTAGTTATTAAATTAAGATTTATAGGTATTATTAAATTATTATTTAGAGTTACTAAAGTCCTTAATATACTATTTAATAATAATTTAGATATAGATTAATATATTTTAAAGTTAAGCTTATTAGTAGTAATTACTAAATCTTTAGGATTATAGAAGAAATAAATAAATACTATTCTATAATAACTAATATTATATATAATAAAGGTAATAAAGCCTAAGAAGATATTTAAAGTTATATAAATTCTAGGAATAAATATAAGAGAATAAATTATAGTCTCTAAATTTATTAAGGAAGAAATTAAGGAACTATACTTAATAGTAAAGATTAAATAATAGGAATTAATTAATATTATAACTAGGAAAAGTT
>JAXISO010000812.1:0-11372 GCA_036785465.1 Colletotrichum agaves | reverse complement strand
AAATACAAATACATATAATATTTTCTTCCCCTAATACGTTATAAATATATATAATGTATTTGTAATTGTATTTGTAATATATTATATATTACTTTAAAAAACTCTACTAGTACTATAATAAAGTTCTACTAAGTGAATAGAGAGTAATAGAGAAAAGCCCTTAAAAAATAAGTTAAGTATATAGACCTAATATAGGAATTAATAATTATAATAATAAAAATAATAGCCCTAATATAATTTAAGAAGAGGTATAGGGATATTATATTAAATAATAATAACTTAGTTATTACCCCCCCTAGAATAGAAGGGGGGGGAAGAGAGTAATATTATAAGTTATACCTAGATAATATTAGCCTAGGCCTTACCTATACTTGCTTACCTAGTCCCTACCTAGTACTCCTCTAGTGAGCCCCTACTAGGCCCCTTATATATAGACTCTTTATTTATTATGGGAAACTTCCCTTTTCCCTCCTTAATTCTAAATAAATAGTATTTTATATACTTTTTAAGTTAAATAAGCCTAGGCCTAGCCCTTTATAATTAGTATAGAATAAATATAGTATTTACTTAAATAATTCTTAAATAAATTAGGGGATATATTTCTATTAGAATTAGTAATTATTTTATAATATAAAGGAGTATTATAAGAATAATAATAAGTAGGATAAAAGGAATTTATAAAAACTAATACCTTTTTTATGAATACTTATAATACTTATTACTAAAATTAAGAATAGAATAAATTCACCTTTTTTAGGAGTTAGGGCTATTTTAAAAGGAATTAATATTATATTAATGATTAGGTATAATAATACTAGTATAAATTATAAAGTTATTTAATATATAAAAGTATTAATTATATAAATTAAAGAAGAAAAAGAGAGAATTTATAAAAGTTATATAAATTAATATTATTTAATATCAACTAAGGTACTTAGGCTATAGTAACTAGTTAAAGGGAGTAAATTATTAAATAATTTAATAAAGTAGGAATAAAACCCTTTATTTATACTTATTTTATATTAAATTATAATAATTCACTATTACTAAGTTAATAAAGTAATTAGTAAATAATATTATAAAGGTATTATATAAGTACTAAAGAACCTAGTATAATAATTTAGAGGTATAAATAAAGGCCTTAATCTTTTTTACATTTATTATTTATATTCTTTTTATATTTTCCATAATAGGGTAATTATACTATTTACTAGTATAATTAGGGGGTACTTTATAGGATTAGTAGTATTAGTATAGCCTAGTTAGTACTTCTTAGTTACTAGGTGGCTTAGTTAGGCCCTAATAAGCCTAATAGGGTATATATACTAGACTTATAATTATACTTTCTATTAATATAGTTAAGTTTTCTTTGAATTATTTAATTCTATGTGTGCCTGTAAGTTTACTATAAAGGTCTAATAGTATTAAGTTAAATATATAGTTAAAAGGTAGTTATATAATTTAGTTAAATACTTAGGTTCTAGGTTCTTCTTTATATAGTAGTAAATTATAGGTATTATTATAATAATACCTAAACTATTTAACTTAATTATTATTACTATATAAGTATTAGGTATTAATACTTATATTATTTAAGCTTATTTTAAATTTCTTTTATTTAGTAATTAATTTAAGGGATTTTCTCTTAACTTAAGGGATTTATTATTACTTAGTAGAAAATTATTTTCCTCTCTTTCTAAGTTTTTCTGCTATTAATAATTATTCTAAGGGGGGCCTAGTTAATCTCTTTAAACTTCCCCTATTTATTATATATTTAATATAATTACTAGTAATATTATATAGTTAAATTAAATACTTAGGGTTATAATAACTTTAATTATAAGAAGATCTATTTTATAATTAACTAATAATTTTAATTATTATTAAAAATAATTATATAATTTAAAATATCTTTACTAGAAATTAATTAGACTTATAACTATTAAGTAATAGTATAGTTAGTAATTATAGTATAAATAATAATAAATTAATATATAATTAACTATTACGGGCTATGCCTGGATAATATTAGCCTGGGCTTTACTTATACTTACTTACCTAGTCCCTACCCAGTGCTCCTCTAGTGGGCCCCCACTAGTATTAAAATTAGTAATCTCTATATTATCTTATTATTACTATAGAAACTACGAGAATTTCACGCAGAAATATAAGACTTGTGAGTCTTATAACTATGGGTTATGGACTAATTATTCTATAAATAAGTACCCCCTAAATTTAATATACCCCCTTAGGGGTTATTAATACTTATTTAATATACCCTTATAAATATTCTTATAAATTCTAAATAGCCTTATTTTTACTATAAGAGTATTATTCTCCTTTATATTAATACTAATAAATACCTACTAAGTTATATAGTTATTATTTATTATTATTAGAAAAATAATTAATAATTTCTCTAAATTCTATAATTAATTAGTACTACCTACTACTCTTATATAAATTTATAGTATAAATAATATTTTACTATACTCTTATTTATTAATTTTTAGCTTTTTTTCCTTGCTTTTTTAAATTATTTATAATTATAAATATACCTTTTTAAAAATTACTAAAAACCTTATATAATTAATTATTAACCCTTCTTAAGTTATTTTATTTTTTATAATAACTTCTAATAAAACTCCTATACCCCCTACTAAGTTAGTTCCTACTAATAAAATAATTAATAATTCTATTACTAAGCCTACCCCCCCTATTAAACTAATTCTAGCTAATAAAGTTACTTTTACTCTAATTAATAAGAATACTCCTAAGGTTAATAATAAATATATACTCTCTAAGAATAAGAAGAAAGATAAAAGTAAAACTCCTATTAATAAGTTTTAATACTCTTATACTTATTATTTAATTATTTTAATAAGGTTTTTATAGAAAAATAATATTATTCTACTTATTAAGTAGTTAAGGAGGCTAAAGTAAGGTATACTAAGATTACTAAGAAGAGGAAAAAAAAGACTATTACTAAGAAAAGTACCCTAAAAACTCCTAAAAAGAAGAATAAGCCTATAAATAATTCTAATTTAGGTAGCTTAAAACTTTATAATAGTACTAATAATAATACTAAGAAGTATAACTTATACTTTAATTATTTATTATTCTTTATTAAGAGTCCTAATAAATTTAATATATATTATAAGAGGCCTTATAAATATTATTATTATTATATATATAATAATACTTACTAGAATAATACTCTTATTACTATTTATTTTTATATTATAATAGCTTCACTCGTTCGCATTACGCTGTGGGGTACGTACCACGGCACGTGCCACGGCACGTGCCTATTGTCCGGGCTGACTCCTCACTCTGTAGTAGCCTATATAAAGTAGCCCTTAGTAGCCTACACTCCAACTCTCTTAGAATAATAAACTATACTTCTCTAAGTCCCTTTATACTATATATTACTTTATAATAATTATAAGCCTAGTTCTTTTTAACCCCTTTAATTATTATTAAATAAAGTGAATAAATATTATTAGGACTTATTTTTTTTTCTCTTTTCTACTCTCTATCTTTTTAAATCTCTTAAGACTAAATAATAATATATTTTCCTTAATAACCTCAACCACCCGCCTTACTAACTAGAAGGACTTTATTACTTAATTTATAATAATATAAACTAAGGCTATAGTAACTAGTATCTAGGAGTATTTTAACCTAGGTAAAAAAAAGGTAAATATAAAGAATTAACTATCTACTATCTATATAGCTCCCACTATTAAAGAATTTATTATTATATACAATAGGGAGATAACTAAGCTATATTAACTCAAGCTAGATACCTATAATAACTAAATAGCCCTCTAAGTTATTCCTATTAACCCTATAACTAGTAAAGAGAGTAAAGTTACTAGGAATATAAGTAGAGGGAATAGGAATAGGAATAGGAATAAACTAGTAAAGACCACTCTAGCTACTACTAGGGAGGAAGAGTTAGAACTAATTAAACCCACTCCCCTAATACTATTAAATAATTATTCTATTAGCCTATAAGAGATATATTCTAAGTATATTTATTTACTTATTACTAAGCTCTCTCACTAGTCTTATAAGGAATAGGAATTTAACTATATTAATTATTTTATAAGTAATATTATAACTAAGAATATTTTAACTCCTACCTAAATAGAAATAGTTAACTAGAAGAACCCCTCTACTTAAGTTCTCCTTAGAATTATTAAAAAGAGATTTACTCTAAATAATTAAAGTAACCTTACCATAGTCCACAAGGAGTACTAAGTTACCCTAAACTAAGTAAATAGGATAATTAACCCTAATACTTAGTTAAAGGAATTCTATAATATTCACTTATAGGTAATTTAGCTAGGTTTACTAGAGACTATGGGTACCCTCACTTTAAAAATCTTCCTATAGGCTATAGGCTATTATTTTACCCTCTCCTAGGCCTTAAGTAAACTTATTAATATTCTTAAGAGGGAGTAAGTAGGGACCCTAGTCTTAAGTATAATTTAGTATATAAATATATTAGAGAACCTCCTCTTTAAGGACTCTATTTATAGTAAATTACACAATTATTTAACTAGGGTTTTTACTACTCTAGTAGGGCAAGTAAATACTACTAACCCTCCTCTTACTAAGGGAATAAATACTAGTAAATTATACCCCTATAGTAAAATCTATTTATAGGTTATAGTGAACTATAATTATTTAGAAGTAGCTCTTACTAAATAATATAAGGCTAAGAGAATACTAAAAGTTAGCCTAGAGTATATAAAGTAGATTTATAACTACCTAAATACTCCTTAATAAGTAGAGCTTAAAGTAACTCTTACTTATAAAGAGTGAATCTACACTACCCTATATAAGAACTAGAATAACTCTTCTAATAAGAGTAATAGTAGTACAAAGTCTAACTCTAAGTCTAGCTACCTAAATAAGGTTATAGTAATTACTTTCTATATTACCTTAATAACTAAACTCTTAAATAATAATTAAGATAAGAATTAATTAAGTATTTTTATAATTCCCTTCTTTAGACCCTATATACTCCATAAATATATAGTCCTTAATAACTATAGAGGAGTACACCTAATTAATAATAAATTACTCCTTATCCTAGATTCTCTAAAGCCCTATATTAGGGAGTATATTAACTCTACTATTACCTTATACTCTATTATTATAAAGGGAATAAGAATTATTAAGAATATCTTAAATAGCCTAAATAAACTAAATACTATTAATTTTATACTTTATAATATAGGATATATAAAGAACTTTTATATTAATATTATCTCTAAGGTATTTCTCTAGAAGATTAGTATTTAGTATTTAAGCTATAATTATACTCTTTACCTTAGAGGATATAAAAATAGTATTATAGTAAAGAAGCTTACTTATAAAGTAAATTTTACTTTCCTTAAATATAAGTCTTATTCCTCTTATTCTATTCTATATAGTACTAATATAATTATAAACCTAAACTACTTAGTACTAGTAATATAGAAATAGTATATAACTAAGTTATTTAAGAGTAGAATAGATGAGGTATACCTATAGTACTTATATATAGGACACCTTAGACTAAAGTCTCTTAAGTACCTAGTTCTAGTTACTTAGGGGGTAAAAATTAAGGAACTAATATACTTAGATTACTAGTATTATATAATAATATACACTAAATAAGTAATTTCAAGATAAATATTAAAAAATAAAATAACTTATCTATACTACTAAATATTATAGGATCTCTTTAACTACCTAGAAGGCCTTAACTATAGTTACTAGCTACTAATTATTAAAGATAAGTATACTAGTTATATTTTTATATTCCTATGTATAAGTAAGGGACTTAAGTATATTTTTAAAGTACTCTATATATTTAAAAAATAAGTATACTAATAAAAGGGGCTTATACTCTATAAAATATAGTAGGATATTAAATAAGTAGTTATTATAATTAATAAGTATATAGCTTTCTAGAGGTAGATAATAGATAAAGGTATTAACCTAGAAATAGCTCTCTTCTATATAAAGGAACTAAATAGTAGTAGTAAGTGCACTAATTAGGAGGTTATTATATAAGGAATTAAAATAATAGTCACTGCTAGCCTCCCTCTAAAACTCTGGGTTAAGGCTATACTAACCATAGTATTATTCTATAATATAAGCCTATTAAAGTATTATACCTAGCTTTTACCTATTTAAATTAAGTATAAATAGTTCTACTAGTACTTTTACTAGTAGTAATTAGAAATTATTATAGCCTTTACTTAGGACCTCTACTCTAACTAGAATTATATATATGCTTATAGGTATTATATTTACCCCCTTAAAAAGGAATAAGAGAAAGGAGAAGAGAAGTATTTATTTAAGGTGGTACTGTGAGGGTATATTAGATACTTAGTGGGCTATATTTTAAATACTTATAACCTCTATAGAATCTGGATTCCTTTATTATAGAAAGTAATTATTATGTGGAATATAATATTTAATAAGTATACTTTTTATATAAAGAATACTATAAGTTAGGCTATTTAAAAAGAAATTACTTATAAAATTATGAATAAGATTAAAGAACTCACTTTATAAGTTAATATAGAGCTCTAAATTCTAGGTATTATTAATAAAATTAAAACTAAGTCCATTCTAATATTATAATAGTCTTTATTATTAACTCTTATTCTTATAACTATTATTCTAGATAAAGGTATACCTAAGCCTTCTTAGAATATAATAGGTAGGAAGGGGGAGTAGTTATTAACCCCTAAGTTTATATTAGAGTTAATTAAAGGTCTAGTAATAATAAATAGAATAAATATTACTCTATAAACTATGTTTATTATAACTAGGGTGGATAATATAGGGGAAGTTAACTTTATTAGGGAATAGGTTAAAGACTATATTATAGTCTAACTACTATTTATTTCTCCCTCTAAAGATAGAGTAGAGTTTAGTAATAATAAGATTCCTTTGGGTGGTAGCCCCCTAAATTAGCTAGTATAGTTATACTAAAGCTTTAGAAATAAGAGTAACCCTAAGGAATAGTCTAACTAGGTATATAACTAGGAGGACTATAGTTATAATTAGTACTACTAATAAGATAATTCACCCCTAGAGGGATATTAAACTTATTCTAATTATACTTATATAGTGTATTATTATATAAAAGGGGAGTAAGTATAGGACTTCTTTAATACTTTCCTACCTAATTAATAGAAGGTATTTAATAAAGTAATAACTAAATATTATATACTCTATAGTTATATATATACCTTAGTCTATAGTATAAAGCCCATATATATAACTATATCCACACGCGAATAACTTATTATTAAAGACCTTATTAAGTTACTAAAGAAGTAGAAGAATCTTAATAAACTCCTTAAATTACTTTAAAAATATTTTATAGAAGTAATAAAGGTTAAGGTTAATAAGCTTTAAGAGATAGGTATATAGTGTATTATTAATTGAGATATAATTAATAAAAAGCCTATTCTACTAAAGTGAGTATTTAACTATAAGTTTAATTAGAATAATATCCTTAATTAGTATAAAGCTAGAATCTATATAAGGGGCAACCTCTAAATAAAAAACCCCCTTAAGTAAACCTATATAATAACCCTAGTAGCCTAAACTTTTAGAGTTATAATAGTACTTACTACATAATTTAACCTTAAAGTATAATAATTTAATATTATTAATATATTCCTAAATACTACCTAGGACCTAAATAAGGAATTAATTATTTATAAGCTTTTAAATAGTTTTAAGTAGACTAGAAAGTGTATTAAGTTCTATTATATACTCTATAATTTATAGGATACCCCTCTCCTTTAATATAGGGAGTTCTCCTTAACTCTCTATTACTTAGGACTTACTCTTATAAGTAAAAACCTATACCTATTTTAAATAAATAATAAGAAGGTTCTAGTTCTCTTTTATATTAATAATATTCTTATTCTATTTTATAAAGACTATATTAATAATACTATTTATATTATTTCTAATATTAAGGAAATATATAAAATTAAAAACTAGGGCTTAATTAAGTTTTACCTTAGTATTAGAATTATTTATAACTAGGCTACTTAGAAGATCTACTTCTTATATAAATAGTATATTAAGAAAATTACTTAAAAGTTTAATTTTATTAACTTAATTATACTAGTTACCCCTATACTAATAATACTACTTAGGAAGAACTAATCCTAAGTAACTCTAAAGGACATTAAGTCCTACTAGGAGTATATTAAATTAGTTATATACCTATTAATTATAATATAACTTAATATGGTCTTTATATATACTCTTCTCTTAAGATATTTAATAAACCCCTCTTAGGAGTATTATACTATAGTAAACTAAGTTATTTAGTACTTATATTATATTTACTACCTCATAATCTACTTTAGTAACTTAGGGGGTAAGTAGGTACTACTAATTATAAGTAATATATTCTTTACTAATAATAAAGAAATATAAAAGTTATTATAAGGATATATAATCTCTCTCTTTAGAGGCCTAATTTAATAGAAGGCTACTTAGTAGGCTATAATTATAACCTTAATAACTAAAGCTAAGCTCCTAAGCCTTAAAAATATAATAAAGGAGATAATTACCCTTAAGTAGCTCTTCTATAATATTACACTCGAATTAGGAAATATCTAGAAAATTTACTATAATAATAATTAAATAATTTATCTTATTATAGGGAATAAGGAATATATTTTAACTTACCTTTACTATATAAATATTTAGAATATATAACTATAATAGGAATATACTAGGGGAATATTTAATATAGTATATATACTAATAAATAAAATACTAGTAAATAAATTTATAAAAGCCTTAATATATAATAAATTTAAATACTTTAAGTTACTTCTTAACCTAAGAGACATATATATAGTATTTATACCTAAGGTAAGTAAAATAAATAAATTAAAGTAACTAGAGAGTAGAGAAGTTTAATTAAATTAATAGCTTACTAACTAGGGAGCTTAAGGTTACTCCTATAAGAGTATAATAAAATAATTTACCCTATAGGGCTACCCTAATTCCTATTTCTCTATATATTATTTAAAATTATAGGGCTTAGGTATAATAGTTTATAAGGTCCCAAAATAAAAGTATTAGACTCTCCTGGAACTAATTATTAATAAGGGTATTAATAGAGGTACACAGGGCCACTACTTCGCCAGTAAAAACTAATAAAGGAGTACCCACAACTATACTAATAGCCAGGGTTCCGTGTGGAGCTAGGGTTAATAGGGCTATAGTTATTATAGAACTACTAACTCTACCTATCACTATAGGCCCCCCGCCCTTACTCTAACTCTTAGTCCTATTATCTCTTTAGGTATTAAGAGCCTGATAAAGTATAACTTTCTAATAAATAATTTACTATAGTATATATTAGAATATAATTATAGGAGTAGAATAGAATATAACTTACTAACCTTATTAAAGGTTTAGTTAATTACTTAGCTTTATTATAATAATACGTAATAATATAAATAATATAGTTTAATTAAATATAAGGAACCTTGTCTTTATAGTAGTAGTTATACTTAGTTACTATATTATATAAGTATACTCTATTTAATATACTAGTTAATTTACTTTAAAGATACCTAATATAGTAAGTATTAAATAGGGGTACTAGCTCTACTACTATAATATTACTAGAAGAATTAGGGCTGGGAGGGGGCTTTAAACTACCCTTATTAGTACCCTCTCCCTTAATTTCCTTAGTCTCTAAATAATAATAAAGTTAGTACTACTCTAAATAATAGTTATATAAGTAAGAAGATAAAGTATTAATATACTAGTTAGAGTCTCCTTAGTATACTTAGGAGAATAACTATAGTATTTAGACTTTAAATCTTAAGTCTCTTTATAATTATTCTCCCCTATACTTTTACTCTTCTTTTTAGGAGGCTAACTATAATACTTAGGCTCTAAATTCTTAGTATTATTATAATTACCCTCCCTAGTACTCTTTTACTTCTTACTTATTATACTAAATATTAGTAATATTTATAAAGGAATAAAGAGGACTAGAGTAAAGGGATTAATATATATATAATTGCCTTATTACTCCCCTGGGGAGAGGGACTACCTCCCCCTCTACTAGCCTTCTTATTACACTTTTTTGCCGCAGTGGATATAGAGGTAGTCTATACTACTTAACTAGTACTAGATCTTATGTTTATAGGTATTTAATTAAA
Organism: Colletotrichum agaves; assembly: GCA_036785465.1. Taxonomy (NCBI): domain Eukaryota; kingdom Fungi; phylum Ascomycota; class Sordariomycetes; order Glomerellales; family Glomerellaceae; genus Colletotrichum; species Colletotrichum agaves. The sequence goes on along the minus strand of JAXISO010000812.1, from coordinate 1,149 downwards.
TATTAGTAACTTATAATAAAGAATAATTTAAGTGTATAGAGAGGTAATAATAATAGGGTAGTTCTAATAATATATATTAATTATAATAGTATATATAAAAGAAGGATAAGGTAAGCTAGTAAGTTAGGATATTTTTTAGTTAAGCTGGGCTATTAATAATAATTAACCCTCTTTAATTAATAAGAGGTATAGGATTTAACTACCCTTGTGAGTATTAGTAAATAAAAGTATACTATAATTAATAATAGAGGAAGGAGTATAGGGAATAAGTTAATAAAGGTAGTTATTTCTCCCTGTATAATATACTATAATTTATTTTTATTATTTTACTTATAAATTATATAAATAATAGTTATTTTAGTATAAATAGTAATTAGGATTTATTTTATAGGATTAGTACTATATAGTACTATTTAAGTGGTTATATAGTTACTACTGTGGCTAGGGGGGTGTATTGTGATGGCTTTACTTATTTGTATTATACTGTGGGGTATATACTACGGTACATGCCACAGTATATGCCTATTATCTGGGCTGACTCCTCGCTCTGTAGTAGCCTACATAAAGCAGCCCTCAGTAGCCTACACTCCAACTCTCTTAGAATAATAGACTACACTTCTCTAAGTCCCTTTATACTATATGTTACTTTATAATATTTTATTAGGAGCTTTATTATTATAAGTTTTTTATTAATATTATTAGAAGGAATAGTAGGATTTATAGGATTCCAGGGGATATAAAGAGGCTATTATCCCTAGTTTTAATTTATTAATTTAAGTAAGTTATTATTTATTATATTATATATATTATTATTTATTTTAATAGTCTTTCTATTATTCTTCTTATAGTCTTTATTATTCTATTATTAATTTACTCTAATAGAAAGACTATAATATCTAATAGTATAACTATTTTTTCTTTTTTAGTTTTTTAATTAATAAATTCTCTTATTTAATCTAGACCTAAGAGAGATCACCCCTAATATCTAAGAAGTCCAGTAGTATAATAGAGGACTTATTCTTAGTATTTAAACTAGTAATATAGAATATAGTATATAGTCTTATTCTATACTAATAAAAATACCTAAATTCTATGGATTTTTAGTAGATATTAAGTAAATTTAAGACTAATATTATAATAATTACTTAT
>JAXISO010000811.1:0-11373 GCA_036785465.1 Colletotrichum agaves | reverse complement strand
AGTAAATAAACTAAGTTATTACTACTATAAATAGAAGACTCTAGAAGGTCTTATTAATAACTAGCTTAATAAATAGCTAAATACCTTCTATTATTAAACTAAGTTCCTATAAGTTAGTTATTTTAATAAATATAGATATTAAGTATACTTATTAATAAAGACCTATAAAAGGGATAAGTAGTATATTAATAAGACTCTATTAAGAGTATATATTAGTTATTTTTATAGTTATAATAGTACTAATATTTACTAGATTTAAGTACCTCTATTAAGTAAAATTCTTTAAACTTATAATATTACCTTTAATAAGAATATTATATATAATCTAAGAATTAAGAATACTAGCTAATTATATTAATAGGAACTTTAGTTTATATTTAAGTAACTTAAGGTTAAGAACCTAGACCTAATTATAGAAGAATTATTAATAGACTTTATATTATAGGATAGAAATAAGTAACTCTATAAAATTAATCTTTAGCTACTTAAGGAGAACTAATTTAAGTTAAATACTAATATATAATTACTAAGCCTAGTACCCTTAAAAAATAATTAATAGTACTAACTAGTTTAATTAAGGGAGTAGTAAAAGAAATAAATATTACCTAGGAATAATAATAAATTACTAAGTTAATTTAATAAGTTACTAAGTTAATTAAAGTTCCAGAGCAAATAAATAACCTAATTTCCCATTTAATAATAGTAAGGAGAGGAAAGCCTAGAGGTTCTCATAATAATACCTTATTTAATTAGAGAATTCTAGTTAAATAAGTTAATTATTAAATTAAATACTACTATAAGGTTATTAATAAGAAGATAAATAAGAGAGGCTTCCCTAAATTAATTTAATTTCCTATTACTAATAAATATAATTAAGAATAAGAATTAGAAAAATACCTTAGTAGAGGGCTTAAGTAAAATCTATTACTAAGACCTCTAATTAGTCCCTATAAACTATATAATAATAAGGAAATATTAATACTAGAATAAGTAGTTAATTATAATGAATATTAAATATTAGATTATTTAAAATAAAGGAATATTTAAATTTATTAAATTTAAAGTTATTAAAAAAGAATGTTAAATTCTTCTCCTTAAATAAGTATTTATATATAAATTTAATAAGTATAATTATTTAAGGAAATTTAAGATAAGGATTTATATAAGGGGAGACCTTTAACTAGAAAATAGGCTTAATACTTATATATTAATACTTATCTTATACTTATTTAAAAGTATTATAATAATTTTAATAAAATTTAACCTTAAATTAATTTAATTTAATATTATAAATACCTTTATAAATATAATATTAAATAAGGTTATTTATATTTATTACTCTCCTAGATTTAATAAATTAAGTAAATATTTTATACTTTAAAAAGCTCTATATAGCCTCTAATAATCTCCTCTCTTATAGTAATAAAGTCTTAAAATAACCCTCTAACTTTTAAATACTAAGTTATTAAATAAAGATAATTATATTTTTATTATAAGTAGTATACTAGTTTTAATATTTATAAACAATATTATAGTTCTCTTTTAAAAGGGAAATTATACTAAAATAAGAATTATTATTAATAAATTTAAGTTAATTTATAAAATAATAAAAATAGGTAAATTAAGTATGTTCCTGAGTATTTAAATTATTTAAAATTATTAATAATATAAATTATAACTCTATTTTAATAAGTATATTAAGAAAATCTATAATAAGTTTAATATTAGTAATATAATCTTATTATAAATAATAATAACCCTTATAATATTTAATAAGTTAATCCCTAATTCTAAGTAAGTCTCTAATAATAAGATTTATTTATATTAATATAAATCTAAATTTATTAACTATATAATTATAATTATTTAATTAAATATTATAAGAATATTATTAAAATTAATAAAGTTCTTTATAAATTTATTTATTAAGTATTATAAAATAACTAATTAATACCTTATATATTTATAATAAATAAGGTACTTAGTAATTAAATTTAATATTAAAAATAAGGGACTTCTCTTTTATACTTTAAATACTTCTTTTATTAATAATAATATTACTTATAAAAGTACTTAGAATTATATAATAATATTATTTAAAGAACTAATTTTATAGAAATTATTAAAATAGTACTAAGTTATTATTTTTAGTACTAAAATAGAATTAATAGCCCTCTCTAATATTATAAAAGAGTATTTTATTATTATTTAACTTATAAATAAACTTTAACTTAAACTTAATAAAGACTTTTATATATATTATAATAACACTTAAATCCTTTAATTATTAATTATTAAATAATCTTAAATAATTAATAAGTTATATTATATTAATATTAATAACTTATAAATATAATAAGAAAAAAAAATTAAATTAAATTTAAATAAATTAAAATAAATAAAATAATTATTAATAGGTTTATAAAGGCCCTTTTAGCCTAAAATTAGAGTTAATTTATAATTTAATTAGGTATAATAAATATTAGAATTATAATTAATAAAAATAGCCCCTAAGAGATAACTTTTATAATTAGAAAATATATTATTTAAATTACCTAATTCTAGGCTATAAAATAAAATAAAACTTAATTATAAAATCCCTATTAATTATAAAATTTCCTTATATTTACTTAATTCTCTTTTATATAATTTAAATTTATAAATTTAATATTTCTACTCTATAATAAAGTTCTTTATTATAAGGTTTTATATTTTAATAATATAAATTATTATATAATATATATTAAAATAATAAAAGAGAAACTAGGACCCCTTTTAGAATTTATACTTAGCCTAAATAAGTATTACTTTAATAAGAGGTTTTAAAAATTAGGGGACTAAAGTCTTAATAAATAGAAAACTCTACTAATAACCTATAAATATATAATTCTTAATTTTATAATTAAAATAATTAGAATTTATATTTTAATAATATTAAGAAATAATAATTAATAAAAATCTATAACCCTAAATTAAATTTAAAACCTTAAATTAAGTTATTAACTCTTTTAATTAAATATACTTTATTAAATAGTAAACTATATTACTTAATTAAATACTCTAAGTTTAATTTAAGAGAGGATTTTTATAATAAATTTAAATAATAATAGAATATATATATTATAAATATAATAATTAGCCTAAGAATAAGTTTATAGTAGGAATAGTAAATATAAATATATTTATTATTATATAAACCTTATAATAGCCTTATTTTAAAGTTTAAAAGAGTATATTAAGCCTATATTACTATAAGTGAGATATATAAGTTAGATATTTAGAGGTATATATTTATACCTAAATATAGGATATTTATATTGGCTCTATGTAACCTCCTTTTTCTTAGTGTATGCACCATTTTTGGCATATTAGTTAGTTATATATCAATTAATCAGTTTCGTACTTCGCACCATGATCGCTGGCCATACTGTTGCTCAACATGTATCCATCCCATGTGTCTCCAGGTCTTGTCCGGTATTTTCGACTTTCTCTTCGCAACCTATCCATGCTCGCTTATTTTCAATTTGACCCGCGATGTTTTTCTTTGAGTTCTTTGATACGAGATCTAAATTTCTCAGATTCCTATTCCAGATCTATCCAGTGAAAGAAACCTTCCGGGCCATCTGTATTTAACCACACACAATCAGATTAGAGAAGCCCTCTTCGCTTCAGCCCCAAAACAAATAAGGCGGAGCATCTATTCCCAGAAATCGAAGCGCGTTCACTCGATTTTAGCATTGTTCTTCGCGCTAGCCTCCGCCGTCATGATCAACGCCCTCGGGGCATCCTCCTTGGGAACATAGAGCTCAACAAATTGCAGCGCGGAGGGGTTATTGAACTCCTCTTGGGTAAGAAGCTTCTCCAGCTCATCCTTGGTCTTGACGACGAACTTCTTGGCAGTCTTCTCAGAACCACCAAACACCGTCACGGTGTCCTTGTACTGCCACTGGACAATATCGTTGTACTCGGCCTCCATACCGTGGATGAACCTCTCAATGGTGAAGCCGTCGTTGCAGATTACGAAACTGTCCAGGGTCCATTAGTCTTGTTCAAGGAGATGTTCACACTGGACGAATCGCCTGGAAAGTAACTCACATGGTCGGCTTCAGGCCGTGGCGAAGCATGGTCGTGACTTCCTGGGCGGTGAGCTGGAAGGAACCATCACCAACAAACAATATCGTCCTCCTGTCTTCGCCCGCGTCCTTGACGGCAAGTGCCGCGCCCTGGGCAGCGCCCACGGACCAGCCAATGCTCCCCCAGAGAACCTGACTGAGAGCAACGACGCCGGCAGGGAACTTGGTGTCCCAGATACCAAAGTTGGCCGTACCAGTCTCGGTAACCACAATGTCGTTCTCACGGAGGTACTGGCCAACTCTAGGCCATAGGTACTTCTGGGTTATGGTCGGGGACGTATCTGAGTTGCCGTTCGGGATCTTATTTGTCACCTCGGGAGATGGGACGATGCTGAGTTTTTCCAAGTCAAGACCGTTGATTACCTTGCGTAGAACACCGCGCATGGTAACGCCGGGGTATTCCGAGTAGCGAACTCTGGTGTGCGTGCTATGGAAGTCAATCGTGTTGAGTTGTGACGTGCGATACGAGAAGCCGGCTGTGTTGAAGTCACTCTGTAACACAAGTCAGCGATTCATCAGATATTTTGGCCGCTCGGTTGGTGTAGGACATGCCTTGAGGCCGCCGATGGAGAGGATCAGGTCTGATGACTCGACTCTTTCCTTCACGTCGGGCTGGGAAGCGTCTCCGGCGTACACGCCGCCGTAGTTTGGATGAGTCTCGTTCACGGCGCCCTTGCCCATTGGTGTTACAAAGACGGGTATCTCAGCCTTCTTCAAGAGGTCATGGACCTCAGGAAGCACACGGTGACGGATGGCGCATGCGTCGACGAGCATGATGGGCCTCTTAGCTGCATGGAGATACTTAAGAACGACCTCGACGACGTAATCCTCTCTGTCGGCGTCGTTGGGGACCTCTTCCAGGTCGATAGGGGTGTCGAGTCTCTCGCCTTCTACCTTTTTCTGGACCATGTCGGTGGGAAGCATGATGTAGACGGGACGACTACGGACCCAGCACTCCCTGAGCGCATGATCGATCTGGTTGGCGATCTCGGCGGGGTCGTTGAGCTTGGCAACATCACATGAGATCTGAGAGCTCATGTTGGCGAAAACGTTGAAGTCTCCGTTGCCAAGGGTGTGGTGCAGAAGCATTCCGTTCTTCTGGGAGATGGTGGAGGGGCATCCAACTATGTGGACGACAGGGACGTGCTCAGAGTAGGCGCCGGCAAGGGCGTTGATAGCTGAAAGCTCGCCCACACCAAATGTTGTGATGATGGCGGAGATGCCCTTGACACGGGCGTAGCCATCGGCGGCATAACCTTGGAACCGTCAGATACAAAGACAAATCACTGCGAGATTCTATGATGTTGCTACTAACCGGCGTTGAGCTCGTTGACGCTGCCTACCCACTTTAAACCACAGTCGGGGAGATAGTCGAGGGCGACAAGGTTGTAGTCGCCCGGGAGACCGTGGACGGAGCGGACTCCGACTTCATGAAGCCTCTTGAAGAGATACTCTGCAACGTCGACGGGCTTCTTCAAGCCTTGTGTTCGGATATCAGCCATGACAAGGTCACCCGTTGGAATTGGCTGTCGATGAAGGGTATGCTGGATAAGAAAGATATACGTGAGCTAGTTCTGGAACTGCCACGTGTAGAATATCTGGATATTTGATATTTGGGGATGATGAGGAGAGATGTACGTGAAAATCACGGAGGCATGGAGGTTTATATCAATGCGAAGACTGGTAACATCAGCTTGCCGTAGTAGCATTCGGCCGGGCTTACTCTACAGATGGATCGACCAGGGTCAAAGTCAGGCCACTGTTGGTTAGGTAGTTGATGAAACGACAGGACCCCCGCCGATATGCGGTATCTCAAGCAGCGACTCGCTCGTATACGCGAACAAGCCGGGTAAAGTGCCAGAATCGAAAAGAAATCGATTTGGCCGAGTACCTTCAGAAAAGCTAACCCGTCTCGGAACCTAGCGGGTTGTGGTGGGATGGCAAGCGGGTGACAAAAAAAAGCCGCGCAATCTGAGCCAGATCTTACCTAAGGTACTTGTGATATCTGATGTTTATCTAGGACGGAGATGTCCCTTTGCTAGGAACTTTGGTGCGGTAACTTGGGTGCGCGGCTTTTTATGTCACCAGCCTGGATGGGTACGCAAGGCATGGAACGTGAAAGACGGTGGCATTATTACCTACGAAGACCCAGCAGAGAATCCAGAGTTCAAGGGAGCAGTGAATCTGTCAGATGTACCTTGGACACAAGTGATGTAATTGAACACGCCACACCAGGATGCGGTCACCATTATTACACCGGGCTGCTGCCGGAGGGAAACCGGGGTGTTTAGCTTGGTCCACCACGTTTCCCTCTCTTCCATCTCTCTCGGGGGTATTAAGTGGGTGGAAAAGTAAACTGCTGCTTATGTCCTCTTATCCCACCACTTCAGCGTACCTAAAGCGGCAGCTTTTCTTTTTCACCCGAATGGGCCGCTGGAGTACCAACCATCACCTGTTTTGTGAAGTGGTTTTATTGGGGACTCTTAAAACGCACCCCTCCCCCACACCCCCAGCATAACTAGAGCCACCAGTTACACCGGCTTCACAATAAGCCCTAGTAAATAGTAGTGTGCCTTTTATAGTAAAATAATTATATGTATTAGAAGTATAATAGAAAAAACTTAATAATTAAATATTTTTAATTATAAAAGGTTATATATAAAAAATCTAATATAAATAATAAAGTTAAAATATAAAAATATAAGAAAGATTATTTATAAATTATTATAATATATAAATATATCTTTTTATTATATAAGTAAAAACCTTAGAATAATATAATAAGTATTAAGAAAGTTAAATATATTAAATATTATTATAATAAATTAGTATAGTAATTATAATAGGTATATTAATTAAATAAAAAATATTAATTATAGTATTTTATTTGAATATATAGTAATAATAGTTATTTATTATTATTAATTAAAAAAGTAATAATAAGTATAAAAAATAATCTAAGTTTTTATACTTTATAATATTATTTATAATTCTATAGTAAAGCTTAAGATATACTTATAAAATTATAATTAATTATTAATTAATTTTAATAGTATAGTAAATTTTAAAATTTAGTTTTAAATTTATATAATAAATACTTTCAATTTTAATAACTTAAACTCTTAGTAAAAATAGTTCTTCTTTCTAAGACCTTAATAAATAAGATAAATACCTATAAGTACCTTTTAAATAGAAATGTTAGTATGCATAGACTTTTAGCCTGTAGTTGTATCATAGTATTTACTAGAGAAGATTTTTAATGAATCTGAGGCAAGGTAAGATCCTTTGAGAAAAGTTGCTCGGCATATCATACCTAGCCCCCTCACGCACTAAAGTCCCATTTTAACGCGCCCGGGCGACCTGAATGCGCGCCACCAGCAAAACACCACCTGGTTATCCCCAAATAATATGGAATGTGCGCCCGCCTCGCTGGGGTTTGTTGCCGGACCGCGCTTCTCTCAAACCGGCGACAGGCTAGCCCAACCGTTGTTATTCTCTGGGAACTCGCGATTTCGGGGTTTAGATATTTTTGAGGTGGGCTGTCAACCAGGGATCAGCCCTCGTTTCATGCCCCTCTGCGGCTTTTGGACCCTTGGTGGCAGCCCAGGCCAAGGCAGATCTCGCTGACCGCCACGCTGCAGGATCCCGACGCAAAACCCGCCTGGGCTCAACATGATCTGATTATGGAAACCAGGTCTCGATCCAGCCACGGACCACCTGAAGTTCTGAACACTTCCATCAAGTCTCTTGAACTGACGACGACGATCCGAGGTGCACCAGCGGCGCTATACCCCCCACTGGGCCAGCGAGGCCTCCGGGTGTCGATCGCGGACTTTCGGTCTCGTACTGCCGTTCGAGAACCGCCTATCATAATAGGCTCGGCTGGGTGTGGAGCGCAGTTTACGGATCGGCAGCTCGCCCGTACTGCCGTCCTCGTCGCTGATTTCGTCTATATGAGTGGAAGTATTCTTACATTTTTTTTCGGAGGACGCTTCTGCGAGGCAATAAACCGTGGATAAGTGTAGAGAGATACGCCACCTCCGCCGCATCGTAAATAGTCTTGAAGGCCATTCCAGTTGTCGGTAGCCATGTCACATCTCAGTCACAGCGACCATCCTTCCAACCTGTGCGCCAACGTTCTTCCCACTTGCTGCAGTTAAATTCGGTCTTTCCGAGTTTCCGGTTGACTTCATTATGGGCCTTGCAAAGCCAGTCTCCGAACTCGCTGCGACCCTCAACTCGCAATTGTTCCTTCTGCATGTAGAATTGAAAATCTTCGGCGCATACCCAGCAAGGATATAATTTAGAGAACAGCCTCATGAAACACAGCAAGTCATCCTTCTGACCTGGTGACGGCTTGTCGGGGTACGTTGCCGCGATGGAATGTAGCAGCGTCCATGTACCGCGACCAAGAGCTTCGACATCGGGAGGACAGTCCTCGGCCGGCTTCGTCATCGTTGTTGTCGTCGTCATCGGAGGCCCTTTCTTCAACGAGGCATTCGCTTGGGCTGCCCAGCTGGAAAATGCGCTCTTGGAGGAGCAGGATCGACACCTGTAGCGAAATCGCTGGTCAGCGAAAAGCTGCGCACTTAGGACTGGACCGGCTGGACAGAGTACAGAGAACGGTTCTACTCACGGTTTGCCGTCCTTGCCCAAGACAACTCCTTCTGGCAGCGGTTTCGACGACTCGGTGGTTGCATCGGCGGCCGTACTAGAGCTGCCGATATTGGAATCTCGGTCAGCTTCGGCCATGTCGGCTCTTCCTGAGGTGCGCTTCTCTAGGACGGGCTGCGAAACAAAGACAATGGGCAGAGGGATGCCTCAACGGTAGAAGGGAGAGACGCAATGGAGCGATTCGGACCGCGCAACGTTGGCAAACCTGATACTCAAAAAACGGTCACGATAAATTTGCAAGCCTGGGAAGACATGGCACGCGGTAGAACATTCCGAACTTCCATTTCCTGATCAATACCTACCTTAGGTAGTAGAAATACCTAGTTGCGGTGCCTCAACGGTAGGCGCACTGTATGTAACAGGGGTGCTGCCGCTACACAGTGTTATGGTGCCGGTACTGTGGCTTGTAGGTGCCCATAATAGAGAGTGACCTATAGGGGCTTCAAATACAGAAGGCTATAGTAAGTAGTATATCCTATAAGGAGCTATGAAGAAATATACTTTATATAACTTTAAGAAATTAATACAAGTATAAGTTATTATATAATTTATTATTAGTTATTATATTATCTTTAAAATTAATTTTAGATACTTTTATGTTTTTAAAATAAATTATATTTAATTATAACTCTTTAAGTCTAGCAATAATATATAAAGATATATATTTATATATATTTATATATATTTTCTTTTTTTATTTTCTTTAATAAAGATTATATTTTAATATTTTTACTGTTTTTATTATAATAAACTGGACTATTATCTAATTATTTTCTTTTATAAACTATATATTTTTTATATGAAACTAAAGTTTCTTTATAGTTCTTATATTAAGATAAAGAGAGAAAATAAATATAAGAAGATTTATATAAAATATTTAAAATATAATAAATAATAAAATAAATTTAAGACTTTTTAAATAAATATTATAAAGAAATATATTACTATAAGTAGTTATATAATATTTATTAATAAATTAAAAGTTATATTTAAATTAGTTTAATATATTAAAGTTACTTTTATATAGTTTTTAATAAAAATAAATCTTTAATATAAATTCTAGAAAAATGAAAAAAGTTAAATTCTTTTCTACTTTTTTAAAAAATAAGTATAGTTTAATAAGTTTATAAAATTAAAAATTATAATTAAATATTCTAAAAAAAATTAAAAAGTAATTAATAAGCTATAATATTAAATTTTATAAATCTAACTTTAGTTTCTTAATTATTTATATATAAAAATACTTAATATTATTATAGACTATACCTAAATAATATTAGCCTGGGCTTTACCTATACTTACTTACTTAGTCCCTACCTAGTACTCCTCTAGTGGGCCCCTACTAGGCCCCTTATATATAGACTTTTTATCCATTATAGGAAACTTCCCTTTTCCCTCCCTAATTCTAAATAAATAATATTTTATAAACTCTTTAAGTTAAATAAGCCTAAGTTTAGTTCTTTATATATTTAGAATTTAATTCTTATTTACTATATAAATAATAATAGGCTTAAGTATTATTCCTTACTAGTAAATTACTTAATTAGTAAATTAGGCTCTTAGAATAAATAAGAATTATTAAATAATATAATAAATAATATAATAAAGGGAACTAATACCCCTTATAAGATTCCTATAAGAGGCTCTCTTATAAATAAACTACTTTAATAATAATTAAAATACTTTATTAGTCCTCTTTATTAGAGAATTATAGAATTAATAAATAAATTAATAAGAAAAAATATTATTATTTTAATAAATTATTTAATACCTCCCTAAGTACTTATAAGTATTATTTTCTCTATAATAGAGAATACCCTAGCTTTAATACTAATTATAACTCCTATTATATAAATAATTAAATACTTTATTTCCCCCCTAATAATTACTTATTATTAAAAGTTCTTATTTTTCTTATTAAAATTCTTAAGTAAATAAAGGGAGTATTAAATTTAAACTTAGTAAATAAAATTAAATTTAAACTTAATAAGTATTTTTATAATAATAATTTTAAATATTAGTACTTAATTAATATTTATTTAAATATTAATTCCTAATAAATAATTAAAACTTTTTATATAATAGGGGGTCTAGGTAATACTTATAATTTAAATATATTTATAATATATTTAAATTAAATATATTTAAATTTAAATAACTAGCCCTAAATAGTAATTTAATTATAAGGGCTTTAATAAAAGAATAATAAGAGGCTTATTACCTTTCTTCCCTTCTTTTAAAAAGACCTTAGTAGAGGTTAATAAATATAATTAATTAAATATAATCTAGATTTCTCTCCTAGAGACTACCTTAGTATTTTATTTAAAGGAGCTCCTAATTATTATAGAGTTCCCTATAAAGTATAATAAATAATTTATAAAGATTTAAAATATTATATAGAAGTTTAAATATATAAAGAGACTAGTTAACTATTACCTAGTACTTTATTATAGAATTATTAATTATAATATTAATAGGGATATTATAATAATTAATTTTATAATTAAGTAGTATAATTACTAGGGCTTTATAGAGTCTCTCTCCTCTATTAATAATAACTTAAAGT